>JARJEB010032049.1:0-15033 GCA_030264535.1 Liometoxenus newtonarum | reverse complement strand
ATTATTAATACGCTCGGGCTTTACTACACTCGGCTCGCTTCGCGTCGCCTCGTGTCGTAAACTTGCCCTCGCGTATAATAGCCTGCATTATAGGCTCATTGAATAATATACTATTAAACACCCAATTGTATCATATCAATGGTGTATTAATATACGTATTAACTTATCATGCTTTTTATTAATAAGTTGAAACGATGAAGTTGACATTGGAATGATATCGTAAGAATTTCTCCACGATCCACAAACAAGAATTTTAATTAATGTGATTAGATTAATTCAGGGACGGACTGGCTATAGAAACTTTCGGAAATTTTCCGAGTGGCCGCCGGCCGGAGGCAGCTCTTAGAGCCGGGGCCTCTTGCCCAACATTTCCTGGATTGGTACTGTATTTTATTATTTTCCATATAACATGTAAAAACAAACTGTAAAAACAATCAGTTGTTTTTAATTATACGTACCGATTTTCCTTGTATAAATAGTTTGTATGTTTTGTTTTTTTTTGTAGATGCTGGGCACACTAGTCGGAATTTTACATGCTTACGATGCTTACAAGGCTTTCAGATATTACAAAGGCTATAGATAAGTCAATTATCTCAAGTTTATCAATAAAAACTATGATGACTTTGACTCATATAACTTAATCCATCTTGATCTTGATACATCGCTTCTGAGGCCTGTTCTACAATGTGTAATGACTGTGCGCATGCGTAATAGCGCAGATAATGCTTAATGAATGTATACGCATGCGCAGTAGCGCAGACGATATTACGATTAAATCACATGTATTGTCATTTCATTATTATATGATGTCTTATTAGTTATCATATTTGTCAACGTATTGTAGAACAGACCTTATTATACTTTTATCTATTTTGATAGTTATTTTATTAATCATAATATGTTTCACGTCAAAAACAAAGTTATTCCTGGATTAAAGTTTTGCGAATGATTTTGAAACTTGTTCGATTGTATACTGTCTGTCTTAAATTTGTGTACCTAACTAATAAAAATGATTTATCCTGATAACAAAACGTGAAAAATTTTCGTTTTAATTAACATTAAGTTCATCAAACATTATCATTTAATAAATCATTTTATCTATACCGAGAAATCTACCGAAATTAAACATTTTATTGATTAAAATAAAACTATAATTTTGATAAATATTTTTTAATTTTAATTTAAAACTAGCTGCATAAAAACCTAATAGAAGCGTCAACCGCTTTATTTTCGATTTTCGAACCGCTTTATTTTCGATTTTCAAACCACTTTATTTTCGATTTTCGAACCGCTTTATTTTCTAACTGCTTTATTTTCGATTTTCTAACCGCTTTATTTTCGATTTTCAAACCGCTTTATTTTCTTCGTGTATTTCGGCAGGACTATGGTGAAATTTTAATTAGATAAATTCAAATTTCCCGCAAATTCCAACCTCCACACAACATGGCTGACAGTGACACGCTGACGATCACTAAAGGAGGGCTGTTAAAATTCAATGTAAAGACTCGCATCATTCATCAAACACTCGTTGTTACTTGTTGCTCTGTAAACCATTGATTGAAACTTTTAGTACCGGGTGGTACCAGTTTCTAGTCTAGTGTGTTCTATTGATGTTATTCAATATTCATCACCGTCATCGCCAATCGAAGCATGAATTATTTAAATACATGGGACATGACGTTGTTGTACTTACGCATATGGATGAAGTGTTTTTGCCTTTCTCCTTCTTCCATAAAAAAATTCAACAAAAACAAACATCCGTTCCCGTTTATGTTGATTGTAATCAATTCTTTCCCGTGTTCGGGAATTACTCAATGAATTTAACTTGCCATTATTATCACAACTAAAAGGAATCAACAGACCAATTTCGACTACGATTACTTTTTGAATACGACATGAATTGAACAAGCAGTGTGCTCAGTTCGTGTTGCGTTCGTGACTCAGTCAGTTTCGAAGTACTGCTCGTGCTACTACCACTGTTTCAATGTTTATCGTTAACACTGTTAACGGGTTAAAACGGTGTACGGACTGTTAAGTGTTAAAAGAATCTCGGATGACAGAAGAAAGAAAACGAAACACTAAAGTCGCATTGTAACAACGGAAGTTGGGCGATATTCGAGGAGAACAAGAAGTGAAGACACACGTGTGTTCTTTTCTCAGTTTTTTTGTAAGCGAGAAACTAAGAAAATATAAACAAAAAGAAAATAAGTGTATAAATATAAATATAAACAAAGTTCGAAAATGGATAACACTTTGGGAATAGAAAATAAATTATCATTGAGTGACGCACAATTTATTGATGGTAAGAATATTTGTAATAAACTTATTACTTATTATCTATAGTAAAAAAAGAAAATCACTTTTAATTAGCCGTCAGGTAAATTTTTTAACTTATCGCTTTGACTTTGGAGAAAGTTTGTTGGCGTGCTTGTGCTGGTTGTAGTTCGAATAGAAAAGAACTACAACTTTTTTTCACGAAAGTAACTATCTATATTATTAGTAACAACGGAAGTTAATTAAAGAATTACTGAATCACTAAAGAAAAACAAGAATAAGAAACTTGTTTAACAGCAATAAAATAAAGGTAAAACCAAAAAGTCAAAACACCATATCTTCGTGTTTGTGCATGGCAGATATTTATTTATATTTTAGTAAATATGTTGTTTGTTAAACAATTAAAATTTCATTGCTGATTGCTGATGAAATATATAATATTTAAAATATAATATTTAAACATAAACACAATCTAGAAGTGCATGTACTGTACATGGTATAGTACAATGAAAAAACGTCATTTGTTATTATTAAGAACAAACACATATCAAAATACATAAAATCAGCTTAAGTTTTTAAAATAAAGTTTATGATATGTGCATATCAAAAAACACATAAAAAAATTATATCTACCGTTAACTCTTAGGTGACCTTATCACTATTCACTTATGGCAGCATAGAAATTATAACTTAACACACAACACGTTTTGAAATATTTACTAAATTATTTTTATGTTTATGTTATTGAACTAGAATTTCCAATCGTAACATAAATATATAAACATGAATTTTAAACTTTTCGAAGAATGTGTTATGGCAATTTGTAATTGAAATATTCAACATAATGATTAATGTGTTTGAAGTTAATTATCCAAACACATAAACACATTAAGTACGTAATTATGCATTCAATTTCAATTACTGAATTATATAGTTAATAGAATTACTGTTTACGCTGAATTAAGCGCAGTTCTATGGAATTATGGGACTCGATGACGTATGAAAAATTAAATATGTTTAACCATTCAAAACGTAACAAATTTCTTGTTTATCGAACTGTAAATAATGCCAATAATGGATTTTATATCTGATCTGCACATCTTATAAACTGCTTGTTTCAAGAAATATTTTTAAGATAATACAAGTTATAAAGTTAGAAGAAACAAATTCATATTACAATTAGTAACATCAAAGAATATTCTTTGATATAACTAATTATAATTTGAATTTGTTATAAGCCTGAAGATGAAGTGATTACTTCGAAACCGGTCGTTGAAATTAAACAAAAGATTAAGCTTTCCTAAAATTTGTTTTCTATGAATTCAAACCCACAATTCCCAATTGATATTTCTCGTATTTTGAATATCTATTTAGGCACGTTTTTGTCATAATTTTTTTCTGCTACAATCGAATGATAATAGGAAAAAAACCGAAAAATTTCAACTAATTTTTATCGCAGAAACAAATATGAGTTTGAAATTAAATAATTACATTTACAAAAACAGTCCTCATATTAAATATTTATGAGATACACAACACTTTTAATCTTATTGTCATCATAAAAATTTCCCACTAGCGCGACGGAACGATAATAAAATTTAAATTGGTTCGTACATATTTAACATGTTACAACAAATTAGGATTTGATTATTTTTATTTGCTCACTTTGTTAATTTAACTTTCAACATTTAAATTCTTAAAATACTTTAATATAATATTAAATTGTGAACTTGTCCACCCAGTATAAATAAATCGTGTACAATCATGCAAAACTTCTATATTTATCTGTAATCAAAATTATTATTGAGTAATTTGAAAATTATAATTTCCTAGTAATAAATACGTGCTATCGTGATAAAATAGGCGTATATCGACTGGTAACTGTAACTAACTCTGTAACCTCGAAAGTTACCAACAATTTTGTACGTATATTTCAAATGCTTACAACTCCAGTCAAAAATGTTTAATGGTAATTAAGAAGCTACGACCGGTTTCGATCAACAAAGATTATCAAAGCTGATACCAGTCGTAGCCTCTCAATTACCATTAAACATCTTCTACTAGAGTTGCAAGCATTAACTGAACATTCTGAAACATATTTTAGGTTATGCTCGTTTTAAAGTCTGTTGTACGCATGCGTGGTAGCGCAAACTAATGTTTATTTATGTATTTTCACTTTTTATTGTTAATAGAAGCACTGGATGCACCATTAACGTCAACAAGCATTCCAAACATTGGATTGGAAGATGACGGAACGATTTGGGGACTCATCATGATAGTTTTCGGTGCTTTGGCGATAATCGTTATAATGTTCCTTATAGCTCTATTTATTGATTGTAGACAACAGTAAGTTACCACTTTATCCACTTTGATTTTATCTCTAATTGAATGTTGTCTCGGTTTAGAAAATTAGTTGAAATACAACAAGCCACGCATCAACAACATCTCAGTAGAAAAAGGAAACTGCGTATAAAAGTCCCACGATTAGGGCGAACTATCGAAGAGGATCTGGAAAGTTTCTCGAATAAAATGCAAACGTCTCAAACAGATGAGCCACCTGTTTGAAGTTTATCAATATAATAGTATATGTACCTATATTGTGATAAGTAATGAACCATTTTAATTTTAATTCTTATATATTTTGTTTCCTCTCGCAAACTTAAAAACAATTCCTTATAAAATATTTACCTATATTTAATTATAACATCATTATAAACCTACAAATTCAATAACTATTTGTAAAATGAAATTAATTCTGAAAATATATTATTTCGAAAACTTTTCCAAAGTGTGACGCAACTTTTAAATATGTAATTACTTATATTAGGTATAATCGTATAAACCATGCATTATTTTATTTTTGTATACTGTTTGAATCAAGACTGATGTAATTGTTTGATTGTAAAAAATACTAAGATCACTAGTCTTAATTAAATATTCAACGTAAATATATTTATATACCCCCCCTCCCACTTGTTAATTTTAACATCTGCCCAAAACCATTGCCAATAAAGCCATACGAACAAACATACCACATTCAGCTTGTCGGAAGTACGCAGCTCTTGGATCCGAATCGAATTCCGGACTGATTTCAAACACCCGTGGCAAGGGATGCATTACAACCATCTTACGCTTGGCACGTGTCATCAACTGAGGTGTTACAATAAAATGTCCACAAGCCTATACAATTCCAAATTCATTTTTATACTCATAGTCACATAAATAAAAAATACTTACCGCCTCGTATTCTTCCTGAGTCCCGAAACGCTCCCTTTGTATTCTCGTCATATACAGCACGTCAGTATCCGGTAGTACGGCCTCCAAACTTGTATATTCCTCCTGAGCAATTCCCTTTGACTTGACAAACTGGACGATATGTTTGGGCATCTTCAAATTCGGCGGACTAACATATCTCAGTTGGACGTTGTACAAAGTTAACAATCTTGCAAGGGAGTGTACAGTTCTCCCGTTTTTTAGGTCGCCGACCAAAGTTATTGTCAGTCCGTTAACTGTGCCGATCTCTTCCCGGATTGTAAAGACATCCAAAAGTGCCTGAGAAGGATGCTCTCCAATACCGTCCCCAGCGTTAATTAGCGGTTTACGGCAATGGTTTGACGCACTTAGAACTGAACCAGGTGTCGGGTGTCTTAACACCACGACATCTGAATAGGATGCCATCACTTCGATTGAATCTTCTAAGGTCTCGCCTTTCTTTGCTGATGAACTTGTCTCATCCATATAGATCACGCGACCGCCGAGACGCTGCATCGCTGCAGAAAAGCTGCAACACGTTCTTGTGCTGACTTCGTAGAAGATGGACGCCATTACCTTTCCCCGTAGAATGTGATCTAAGGATCTATCCTTGGCCACGTACATTCGGAAGGTTTGTGCGACATTAAATATATCATTAAGTTGCTCCTTTGTGAACATATCAACGGTGAGAATGTGTTTGCCGGAAAGATGATGTGGATGCGTCAACGTCTGAGGATGAGATGGTGGTATGGATTCTGTGAAGCTTTCTGTTCGTTGGCGGATAGCATATGGTGGTGGCAATGGTGATACACAATTCACTCTGGTATCCGGATAACTATCATTGGCAAAATGCACTTTAGGTGGATCTGATGATAATAGCTTGGTGAATATTTCGTTTGTCTGACCGTCATTGTACAAATCATGATGTATTGTGGGCATTGGTGATAAAGTTCGCTCCAGGGCTGATGATGGTCGACTTTCAATGATAACCTTTTTATTATCCCATTCGCGTACATTTTGACCGTAACCAAGGGGCGTCAATACCTTTCCTTCAACATAAGCCACCTCACCTCGTAGTACAACACGATGGATAGCTCCACGTACCTTTTTTCCAGCGAAAGGTGTCCATTGAGCTTTGCTGTACGTCATTGCATCAGGAATCACCCATTCTTCATCCAAATCCACTTCAACGTAAGTGTTCGGTTGTTCGGGCAAATTGAATATACGCTTAGGATTTTTGTAAAACTTATTAACAATGTCCTCAATGGTGAGACGACCTTCATGAACAGCATTTAACAACAATGGTAGGATGGTTTCCAAACCTGGGAACCCTGGTGGTGGTTTCGTGCTGTTCTTCTCTTCGATTGTATGAGGAGCATGGTCGGTAGCAAAGCAATCAATCACATGCAAATTGTCCCATAGCGCTTGCTGATCTTCCGGTGACGTCAACACTGGGCGAACTTCAGACTTGCCAAAGCCTAATCTCGCTACATCATCAGTAGACATAAAAAGATGATGAGGACATACTTCGCAGGTGACTTTCAGACCTTTTTCTTTCGCGGCTTTAATGATCTGAATTTCCTCCTTTCGTGCTACATGACATATATGAATGGGCCGGTTGTGCAAATTAGCCAAGAGCAAAATCGCGGCGGTAGTTTGGCTTTCAGCATGAACGCAAAGTGGCCAGCGTTTTGGCCAATTTGCTAAATGCTTTGACCATACAGTGAGGTCGTTGAGCTTTAAAGTTGAGAATGTTTCGTTTAGGTACATCTTCAGACCCGCTGACTCAAAAGCTAAATCTGGAACTGTTGCATAGTTATCTGCGGTAGCGCCGAGATACAAAGCATAATCGCAACGTGCTTTTTCTTTCGCCAACTTTTTGGCCAGTATTAACGTTTCTTCATCAACAATTGCTGGATTCGTATTGGGCATCGCACAGATCATGGTAATGCCACCAGCTAAAGCTGCAGCAGAACACGTATCGAAATCTTCTTTATGAGTTGCACCGGGCTCGCGGACATGTACATGCGTATCAATAAAACCAGGCAATTTAATTAATTGACGGGATGTCATGCAGTCACAATGAGTCTTCATAGCAGGAGGAGTCTTGCCAACTCTCCGCAAGGCTTCGACCAGCAACTTGGTACATTTTACATCTGTCACTAACGGAATGGAATAATCAATTGCAAGTCTACGTGTGCGATAGCCGTGCGTCATGAATGAGGAAACACGTCTTGCTCCACCGTTCCTCATTGGCAAGTTGATGACTAAATCAAATTGTTTCTTCGATAGAAATTCCGCGAGAGGCTTCAATTCACCTTGAGAAGTTATATCATCAATATTGTCGAAAGTCCATTGTACAGATTCGACCTGGAATGTTGTGGGTTCAGTTTCAGTTGTATTGTAGGTAAAAAATCATATTCCCAATAAAATAACGGTAGTTTATTATTTGATAAGATATCAAATGGATTAGGTAGGTATTTAATGTGGATCATATGATAAGGATTTATCGATAGGAATATTTCAAAGCAAGTTTGTTAGTTGCGATTCTGACGTTGGAAGTGAGAGCGACTCGCGATGGGTGATACTCATAGTAAAAGACGACCAATTGATACGATAATAGAAACTAAAGGTGATGTGGAATACGAATTTTTGGATTTAGAGTGTGATAGTGAAACGGAAAGACTTAAAATTCTGAAATTGAGAGACGAATTCCAGAATGATTTACAGATGTTTCTTCTGAATCAGCTCATCTTCTCCGTCACGTTTTTTAATAACTACGAAACGTAAGTCAGCAGATTACCTATATGTTTGAATGTGTCTGATTTAATGAATTTGGATATTCGCGATTAGATTACTTGAATAGATTTGGTAAGAGAAATTTATTTTTCTAGCGAATTATTGGAATTATTACAACACGAATCAAATAAAAGTCTTAAAGAATTTAATCTAACCGACGACCTCTTTTTAACTTGCATGCAACCTGACGAAGTGTTTAGCCTAGTAAATAAACATGTTTACTTCAGTCCGAGACATGGACCGAATAAAAATAAGAAAAGCTCTTTGGTATCCAACAGAATTTACGTTATTCACGAAAATATAAATATCGTTAAAGATAGAGAAAATGATTATGCTCATATTGATAAGCCATCATTGACAGCACAAGTTATTGAAAAAACGCGTCCAGGTATGTGACAATATATTTATAAGTATTCTGGAATTTATTGATTGTGATGTAATTTTAATGCAGGATATGTAAAACTAAGATATATCGAAGATATGAAGTTCAAAAATTCAATATCGTCAAATTCATCAAGCACACGAACGAGCGATGAAGCCTCCTCAACAGGTGACACAGATACAGATTCTGAAAAGTACGGTCGGATAACAATCGCCAGAACAATAAGACCGATGCCTTTTGATAAAAATACAATTTCCAAGACGTTGTATCCAATAACAGAGGTAAAAATACGTAACCACCATGCCGAAAACGATAGAGATCTGTATATATACGAGTACTACGTTGATTCGAAGAATGTAAAAGAGAAATTTCATCAGAACTGGAGTAAAGTTGCAGAATTGTTAGAACTGGACGAGGAAGATGTTGCCAAAGCGGGATTCAATTGTGACAGTATTTTTTGTCATTCCAGCAAAACGAAAACAATGTGGGAAATTATCCCCGGTGTACAATTACCCACCGGAGCATATGAGGAATTCCGAGACACGAAGAATAGAACCAAGAAACTAATTCTTAACGACAGACTCACATTTCTAACAAATTTAATGCTTAATGATATAGCTGTAATGGATCGTCTCGCCATCCCACATGGTTTCATCCCCAAAGACAGACATGATTTCAATCCTCAATATAATCTAGAATGGGAGTTGGCTCATCCAAAAGTTGAAAGATATTTGCAAAATTGTCTCTCGCACGCACACATGAAAGCATTGTTATTGTTGATCGTTATACATAAATCCTATATTGAACCGAAAACTAATACTCAAGGTGTGACGGTCAGACATTTAGTGACACTGCTTTTCTGGGAGTTGCAGAAAAATGTTATTGTTAGTGAGACACGAATGGGTACAAGATTAAAGCAGATTCTTGAATCGTTTTATGAATTCTTGGGGAACCAAGAACTGCCGGATTACTTTGTGCAACAGCGGAATCACTTTGAGAATATTCCGTCGCCGAAATTACGTCAAGCGCAGAAAGCTTTCAAGAAAACTATTGATGCTCCGTTGTTATCCTTCATGTCAGCTTTGCTGAATGTGAAATACTTCAATGATACGCATCCAAGACTAGATATTAAGGAATTGTATAAAATTATTACGAAGAATGACGCAATTGTGCTTCGGCCAGAAGTAAATATACAGCCGAAAAGACAAGTTGATTGGAATGAAAGGAAACGTACGATGATTAGAATTCAAAATGAAAAGGCACAGGCTCCGCAGCAGAATCTCGAAACAGCAAGAAAGGAGTCAGTTGATTCCATAGACTATTCTGTAAATGTAGTATGTATTCATTTCTAATAGTTACGACCATGGAAATTAATACTTGATTTGTTTCAGAAAACTTTACAGGCACACACATTAAAATGGTACCTAAAAGCCCGACAAATATTAAAATTTTTCTTGGATCACTACTTGAAAATGGCTGCAACATGTCACAAGTGGAAAAATTCGCATCAGAGTCAAGCTTATATTAAGCAAGCTAAGTGTTTAATTAATTTGTTCAATCAGTCATGCAGTACAGATGCAAATGAATACAATAAAAAAATAGCTGAATTAATTCAAGAATTCGAAGAGGAGGATATACTCAGACGAGAAACTATGAGCGGTCCGACTTTACCAAGAAGAACTTCATCCTTTTCGGTACCAACCAGTCGGCTTGTTCAAAGACATCAAGTTAATTTGGGTAAGGTATCGGAACAACATCGAAATGGGGAAACGAAAACAAATTTATTCAAAAGAAGACACGAAAGTGAACCCAGCGATCATAGTGACATCACTATTAATAAGAACGATGAAAATAAGCCATGGGAACATCATCGAACCGGTGAAACGAGAACGAATATTTTCCGAAGAAGACGCGAAAGTGAACGCAGTGACCTTAGTGACATTACTATTAAGAACGATGAGAGTGTTAATATTAAGATCGAGGAGAAGCCGAAAAGACGACCAAAATCTGTTGAATTTGCTTTCGAAGTTATATCTGATTCGGAGACAACGACAACTAAGAAACCCACGAAAGACAAAAAGAAAGGAAAACCTATAAGAACAGAATCTGCAAAAATGAAAACTAAGAAGAATTTCGTCAGTCATGAAATATTGCCAAAAAGGGAAGAGTTCAAGATTGAAACTGTTCAAGATGAGGAAGTATATGTAAAAAAACAAGAAGAACTAATTGAGGCAAAGTCAGACGACTGGTTTGGCTTTGATGAAATTATTTCTTCCGATGAAGAAGCGGAAATACAAAATAGGTTTGTAAAATTGGATATTGACGTAAATGACAGTTTTAGTTAGACAATTATAAATATAGGTTAGGTCATTATATAAACCCATACCACATATAAACTTACGTCAACTCCATGTTCAGTGTAGAAATCAGCAGTGCCCAAACTGGCGAATAGTTTGTACCCCATTTTGGATAAAGTTCTCATGCTAGGTAACAATTCCATTTTGTGCTGTAACAAATATTTATTTATTATCATTTCCACTTACTCAACTATTGTAATAATATATTATTTTCAAAAATATAAGAATCTGACCGTACGGAGTAAATCAAATTTAGCTCCGTCCGTTCAGATTATTATTGAATAAATATTACCTTAAAACTGCCAATTGATAACAAAATAGATTTCTGCGGAATACTAAAGCCAGTACTCATCATGGCTTTGATGTACGCTTCATATCTGTTATCACCAAAGCAAGCAACTTCACCCGTTGAAGCCATCTCCACTCCTAGCATGAAATCAGCACCAGCAAGCCGTGAGAATGAAAATTGCGGTACCTTCACGCCAACTTTCCCACATCCGGATAACACATCTACTGGTTCAACTTTCTCACCAACAATAACCCTCGTTGCCATTGCCACAAAATCATGATCGAGCGTTTTAGATACAAATGGAAATGACCTTGAAACGCGGACATTGCATTCAATCACTTTCAAGTCGTTGTCCTGTAAATAAAACTGGTTAATAAATTTTTGATCAATTTTTCATCATGCAATACCTTGGCAATAAGTTGCATGTTAAATGGCCCAGTGACTTCCAAATTAGCAGCAATGGCCTTGGAAATTTGTTTAATCTTCATGAGAGTCTCAACGTTAATGTCCTGTGGTGGTGTTACCAGCGTTGCATCACCTGAATGTACACCTGCATTTTCCACATGTTCGGACACAGCCATACATAAAATGACACCATCATATGCCACAGCATCAACATCAATCTCCTTGCTTTCCAAGATAAACTTGGAAATTACAACCGGGTGTTCTTTACTGACATCGCTAGCGGCGTTTAAGTAAGTTTCCAAATCTTGATTGGAATGTGCCACGTTCATCGCAGCTCCGCTAAGAACATACGACGGGCGTACAAGGCAAGGATAACCGACTTCTTCGCAAAAATCAATAGCAGATCTTAGATTTGTGAGTTCCTTCCAACGAGGTTGTAGTATTCCGATGCGATCCAACATTCTAGAAAACTTAAAACGGTTTTCAGCACCGTCGATTGAGTCTGGGGAAGTACCCAAAATGCGAGCGCCCCTTCGATGGAGATCCATGGCAATGTTATTTGGCAGCTGTCCACCCATGCTTAAAATGATCCCAGTGGGATTTTCAAGATCATAAATATCCATGACCACTTCAAATGATATTTCTTCAAAATAAAGACGATCAGACATATCGTAATCTGTACTAACTGTTTCCGGATTGTAGTTAACCGTTATGGTCTTCTTGCCTAGCTTGCGGAGTTCCCTTAGACACCCGACAGCGCACCAATCAAACTCTACAGAACTACCGATCCTGTAAACACCAGACCCTATCACCATAATATGTTCATCGCTAAATTCAAGATCATGCTCCATAGCGTTATAGGTGAGATACAGATAATTGGTTGTTGCAGGCCATTCAGCTGCCACAGTGTCAATTTGTTTAACAAATGGGATAAGACCAAAGTCATGACGTTGCTTCCGTATGGCTAATTCCGTGCTTTTAACAGCCACAGCGATTTGTTTATCGCTAAAACCAAGCTGTTTCGCTTTCAACAAGGTATTCCGTGATAATGTGCTTTGTTCTAATGATTCCAACAAAGAAATGTAATCAATAACGTGTTTCATCTTCTGCAAGAACCATCGATCAATCTTGGTCAAATCATAAAGCTTATCGACAGTGTACCCATTTTTAAGGGCAGCGGCAAGGACAAACATACGTTTATCCGTTGGCTTGTTAAGGTCTTCATCATCAACTGCTTTGAGGTAAGGGTCAAAACCATTAACGGTCTCATCCACCATTCTTAGCGCTTTCTGGAAAGCCTCTTCAAATTTCCGTCCGATAGCCATAACTTCCCCAACACTTTTCATCGATGAACCGATTTTGGTGCTAACGCGTGAGAACTTGCTCAAATCCCATCTTGGGATTTTGACAACGCAATAATCCAAACTTGGTTCAAAACATGCGGTTGTAACACCAGTGACGGAGTTTTTGATATCAGGTAGGGCAATTCCCAGAGATAACTTGGCAGCTACATACGCCAAAGGGTAACCAGTAGCTTTACTAGCTAATGCTGAACTTCTTGACAATCTAGCGTTCACTTCAATGATGTAGTACTCTTCGGCATACGGATTTAGCGCGTATTGAATGTTACATTCGCCGACAATACCAAAATGTCTAATAACATTGATAGCTGTGGTTCGCAATAAATTATATTCCCTGTTTGATAGTGTCTGACTGGGAGCAACAACAATGGATTC
Source organism: Liometoxenus newtonarum (assembly GCA_030264535.1). Classification (NCBI taxonomy): domain Eukaryota; kingdom Metazoa; phylum Arthropoda; class Insecta; order Coleoptera; family Staphylinidae; genus Liometoxenus; species Liometoxenus newtonarum. Next base: position 1,539 of record JARJEB010032049.1, on the reverse strand, counting down.
ACCTGTATGTATCCCCAAAGGATCTACATTCTCCATGTTACATACCGTTATGCAATTGTCATAAGCATCACGTACAACTTCGTATTCGACTTCCTTCCATCCTCGAAGTGACTTATCAATGATCAACTGATTTGAATGCGCTAGAGCTTGTTGAGCAAGAGATTTCAATTCGTCTTTATTATCAGCAAATCCTGATCCCAATCCTCCAAGGGAAAACGCCGCTCGGGCCATTACAGGATACCCTAATTGTTCAGCAGCTTCCAAAGCCTCCTGGACAGAGTAAGCTGCCATACTTGGGGCCACTTTCTCACCGATGCAAGCAATTCTTTCACTAAATATTTTCCTATCTTCTGTGTCAATGATAGCTTCAATAGGGGTACCCAAGATTGTAACTCCATATTTATCAAACACCCCTGCTCTTTGCAGCTCTACCCCGCAATTAAGTCCTGTCTGCCCGCCAAAAGTCAAGAGGACGCCTCCAGGTCGTTCTGCTCTTATAACTTGTTCCACATATTCGGGAACCAGCGGCAGGAAGTATACTTTATCAGCAAGCCCCTTGGAAGTTTGCACTGTTGCAATATTTGGATTAATCAGAACTGTTTGAATGTTCTCTTCGTGCAAAGCTTTAATAGCTTGCGAACCGGAATAATCAAATTCACCAGCTTGCCCGATACTTAATCCTCCCGAACCAATAATTAGAACTTTCCTGGGCACTTCCGTCAGTTGTTTTAATCCATCAAATTGCAATGCTTCCTGAATCATTTGTTTAGCCGACTGTCCTTTGTTTGCGTTCCTAATAACATCAAAGAAAACATCAAACAAACATTCTAAGTCTTGGGGGCCAGATACATGTTCCGGATGAAATTGGACACTGAAATAAGGCAATTTGGAGTGGACAATGCCTTCGTTCGTATTGTCATTCGCATTGGAAAATAGTTCCTCCCAGTCTGTAGGCAGTGTTTGTGGATTTATGACGAAACCATGATTTTGCGATGTCATGTAACAACGGTTGGTGCCCTTGTGTAAACATGGCTGGTTATGACCTCGATTTCCATATCTGTTGAGGAAATTATACGCTTAATTACTCCTAATAATCTTGTAATAAGAAACGGAAAATGTATAATGTAACAGTTGATTGCACAAATGATAATAGTATATTATTCAATCAGCACATATGGAAGCTATTATACGCGAGGGCGAAGTTTACGTAGCGAGAGGCGGAGTAATCGCCCGAGCAAATAGTAGTGCATATGCGCGAATTGAATACTATACTTCATCTGCGACGACAAAATTTAATTTGGCTTTTAAACTTAAAAATTCAACCATGTAATTCAACACATAATCCTAGATGACGTTTTAGTTGATGTTTTAGATGCAGTCCGTGTGTCACATATCATTACTGAATGCAGCGAAGAGGTATATGCTTGACGTAAAGTAAATCTCTAGTGGAATAATGACCTATTATTGACGTGTGTCAAGCTCCATTATTCGCGAGTGGTATTAATGTGGGTTATATGCGCCTGTATACACACCTAATAA
>JARJEB010032040.1:0-17861 GCA_030264535.1 Liometoxenus newtonarum | reverse complement strand
CTAGCACATAAGCGTGGGAACACAATCTTAATTTCTACACTAATGCTTAAAAGATTCGAAACGGCACTTAACAAAACGTATGTGCCGATAAAACAAAAAATATAAGATTTCACATGCCTGCATCCAGACGCCCTTACCAAGATTCAATAATCTAGGTGACTTGCGAACCAAAGAATTTAAATATACATTTTAAGATTCGACAAGCATTTACGCCTAGACCGTGTCAAGAAAGGTATCCTAATCACTGAGGGTACTATAAATTAACCTATTTCTAAAACAAACATAGCTAAGTCAGAAAAAATATGATGAATTGGCATGTGAACTAGAAAATATACTTGAAGCACAAAATAAATGTAAATTATTGCTATGTGAACTAGAAACAAGAGAAAATATAAACATCTGGCAATCTTAAACTAAAAGTGTTCGTAATTACGTCCGAACAGCAACGTTTATATGAAAATTCGTACCAAGTTAACTGTCACTGTCCATGCGCCTCTAAGTATTCTGTTTGGTCCAGGTTTCAGTACGCAGACCGCAGACTGATTCTGAAGATCTCGTGACAGGTACGAATTTTATCATGGTCATTGCGTTTCTTGCCCCTTTCCAAATACAATCAAAGATTTTACCTTAAGCGATTTTTTGTATAAATCCTCGTGATAATAAAACGATTTTTCACGTAAATTTTCCACGATTAAATGCTTTTTTGCTTTTACTTTCCCCATCATCTGCGGGCGCCGGTACTAATTATGTCGAGGTTCGCTACTCCGTCTCCCTTTGGAGTCTAACAACGTTTTTCTTCACAGTCTCAAGACGGGATTGCATTAGTGCAAAACATACGGCGATGTTATGCAAGAAGAGGGGTCCCGATTTTCCGTAGCGCTTTCCCGTGTTGGTGTGTAAGCAGTAGCTGAAGAACGAAGAAGCATTCAGCGCCGTTTTAATAGGGCAAATATGGTAACATGCGGCAGCATACTTAGCGTATTAGCAATTCAAGTAATTGTTGGTGTTAATGGGCCGACGCGGTTATATTATTACGAATGGACCGCGAAAGCGTTTTTCACACGTTTCCGGAAAACAATAATTGCACGCTTACGTGTTTTCAGGTTTTCATTTTTATTGATTACGAAACAACGCAATAATGCGCCACTTGTGCTATTACAGTTCGTATGCTTCATTAGGAAAACTCGTTCGTACCTATATATAGGGTTCAAAACGATTCTGTGGAATGTTTTACAATTAACTTTTAATTATTGTCGGCGCCGGTCGAACACATTTTTCATTTCTATTTGCCACACGCATTTTATCGAATCGCCGAAATTTGAATATAAATTTCCATAAAAATCATTACTACATGCTGGGTATTTTATTAAAATAATAATTGCTACATTTACGTCATAAAAAAGCCATCACACAACAATTTCTACAAAACAAGAAAAATATTCATTGAAACGAAGACGTAAATTTACCTTTTCTGCGTATGAAGTGTGTAGAAATTAATTCTACGATAAGTCCAAGATAAATAACATAAATTTCAACAGAATTAAAGGCATTTAATGAATTCAAGCGCTTTCATGATATTTTTTATTCAAAAACTATCTGACAAAGCGTTAATTAGAGCAATGCCAATGCCAATCCCAATGCCAGTTAAAAGTTGAAAATAAAGTTATTTTATCATTAGTTGGCACGTCTCTATGCAAATGAAGCAGAACTCAACATAGTCAAGCCCAATCGTTGGGGTAAATCTCACATATACAAGTAAAACGTCGAAAATGTGTTTCCTCATGAGAACCGGTGTTAGTGTTATCTCCCAAGTATTATTATTGCCACATAGAAGTAAAAGCAAGCAGGCAACCAACATGAATATTTTGCTCTATCGTTCCCTCCGCAAGGGAGTATATGGAACAGACATGGGAATGCATAAGCAGTAACCGAATGAGGAAAAAGGAGTAGTCTTTCAAACAGGATGAAACAAATAGAAATATTGTTGTTAATTTTTTGAAAATTAAGCTTAAGCATTGAAATTAAAAGTGGACCTTCCATAATGGAAAAAAAAGAAATATTTTGCTTCTAATAATTTGTTAAAGCAGAAATAAAACTGCATTGGATTGTTGAATAATGCAACGCAGTCCGTCATGACCATAGAGAAAGAAATCTATAGAGAGAACATATAGTTGATTTATTGGCCAGGGGTATGCAGTCAGGGGCCGGAAGGGGATTACATCAAAGGCACGAAATTTGAAATAGACCACAGTCTCGCGTCACTACTCTGTGCGTGAACTTTGGGTAGTCTACATTTTAGGGTTTCAGTTTTTTAGGGTGCAAATCATATGTCTGACCAGTGGCATCACATTTCTATCAATTCCTTCCCTCTATGGTAATGACGAAAGGAACAAATAAATTATTCACGATTGAATAATCAATAAATATATTCAAAGAAAATCCGATTATTAAATTTACTCCTACATTCAAATCAATGACTGAATGATTCCCATTTGTTCATTTCTCATTCCTCGTCTCTAGTAATAATCAAATATTCCCGCATCAGATTCTATAATTCAATGAAAATGATAAAAATACAATAAACATATATTGACAGAGACGGATTTAGGCATGGTCTTTATGGGCCCCGTTCAATCAAAGGGCCCCTTCACTTGCGCCCACCGTGAACTTATCCAGTTGTACGTTTGCGCTCGATTACTTATTAATGTTCATTTCAATATGCGATACAGCAAATAAGGCCCATCCGCTGTCGCGTTCCTGAAACTCTTCACTTTTTCATTTAATTGTTCTGTTTGACTATCGTAGTCACCGTCACCGTCAGCATGTTTACGCATAATTTTGACTTTGCCTTAGGTATACCACAAAAAGTTAGAAATTGAGTTTAACGCCGATCTTCAGCTCCTAGAAAGTGCCAGACACTTGATTGCTACATTTCATCATCCAGATCCAAGTATCCAGACTTTGCTCAATTGGGTAGGTCCACAAATAGTGTTAGCCCAGGGCCCTTAAAGCTAGCGGTCCGCCCCTGTATATTGAACGAATTTATGGCAGTGTGTAGAAAAGAAGAACATGTATTTCTGAAGCGATTTGCTTAAGCGCACAACGGAAATAATAACAAATGGAAAAGTTAACTTGGCATTGTTGTTCGAATCACTTAAACACATGCGCAAGCACACCCACGTAGTGGAAAATCTTGTTGTATACGTGTGTGTGGGTATGTGTGTGTGTGTGTATGTGTGTGTCGGTTGAGTTTTCGAAAGATAAATATTTGTTCCTTGCGCTCGACGACTTCAACGACGATGAGAAAATGTCTTTCGTTCTTTGGCGGTATAGTACTCTCAATAGCATACATGTCTACTCAACGACCTTAGAACTATAACAATGTAGTGTAGAGTCAACAACGAACCAGTAGTGTGGTTGAAATTTGCACTAAACCACAACTATGGCTATGTGTGTGTGTGTGTGTGTGTGAGGGGGTGTAGTCTATACATAGTCTTCCAATCCAAGGATACTTAAAGATATAAATCTGGTTCATAGTTTTAAAGTTAAATTTAGTGTATGGACAAGAGACAATTTAGAATTTTCAATAAAATTAATTATGAAAGAAGTTTTAATAACATCTTGTATAATTTGTTGTCTGCCAACGAAGACAACTCATCGCAGACCGCAACGCAGCTACTACATCGTCCATGTAACATTTCGATTGCATCGTCTTCTATCGCGCTTCACCCGAAAAGATGAACAAAATGGAATTGGTATCAGTACATAAAACGAACGCCCTCATCTTCACATCATCTATAAAGGAAAACTATATAAATCACATAAATACAACAGTGAATCTGACAATGCTTGTTTTGACTTCCTTTCTCCGTGAAACAGATATGGTCGCAATAAAGGGACGAATATCTGAAATAATTTCACGATAAATTTTCTCTCTACTAGATTTCTACGTTTCTCTATGGACTCTAGATGGTCATACCATCGCCCAACTAAACTCACATTCCGGCCAGCAATAAGAAGCAATACATTTCCTTTAAAAATGACACTGAGAGAACGTTAAGCCACCAGTAGAACAGTTTTTATCCTTTTCTTTCTCTTAGCTTCTAAAAGTAAAAAAAGTTATTTATCCTTTTTGTTTATTGTTACAGAAGAAAAACCCTTTTTAGTTGTTAATTAATTTGAGGAAATATTGAAATATCCAACTAAACATTTTTGGAAACCGTGTTTTTTCTTAGTCCTATAGGTTTTTCTTTCAGTTGAAAAGGGAAAGAATAATGCAGTGAGTTTCATTTAACAAAAGGCATAATATATTTCCTTTAGAAATGACCAAACCACAACAAAAAGGACACTTTTTTCGAGTCTTAGTCTTCCCACGGCCCACACGCGTATTTCCTAATAAATTAGCGGTTATTTTCTTTTCACATTTACTTTTTTCGGGTTTACACATTTCTTGTCCCTTTTGTTTAGTTTTGCTGTATTTTTTACTTTTTATTTTATTTTTTGTTTTTTTCGTCCGACTCACACCCACTTATATTCGTGGAGAAGTCGTGTTAAGACAACGTTAAGATTTCTAAAGGCTCCCTGGATATAAATCTAACGCAAATAGTCTACCCACACATAGTCTACCCTTAACTTACACACTTTCATCCCCATTATAGTGCAACACAAACGAATTCGTTTCCAGTTCTAGATATAGAAGCTAGGAAAAGACTGGGAATTGATTTCGAGTGCGATCGAAACGCTTAGATGCGATCTGATATATTGCATGCTTTCTGTCGGGCTGGATAAAACTGTAGAGAGTCGAGTGAGTGCCCTTATTCTATCGGGAGAGCTAGGCGAACTTTGGGGGAGAGTTGAATCGGAAAACGGAACCTACTAGATCGAGGAGACGACTATTTCAATTCATTACTCCTTTAACGATATGTGACCACCTTGTCTATTTTACATTCTCAGAATCCAGTCGGAAGCCGCACAAAGGAACTACTAACGTCTATGTATGCGTAACCACAAGAATATTCCAACAGCAACAGAATACTTGGATCCTTCTGGGAATAAGATAGAAAAAACATGTAATAATCCTGTCTGTAAACTTATATCACTTGTTTTCATCTTGAGTTTGTTATAGGAAACTGCTGGAATTTCAGAATTACTTGGCAATTATCCCAAAATGCTCAATTATTCTCAATCATAATCGATACATTATCGTTAATTAGTTGCTTTATTAATGTCACAAACATTTCCGTACATTGTACATTAACGTAAATTAACAACGAACTTCACATTCGGTGTAGAGACAATCACACAACGAACAGATTTGGCTCATGCATTGTTGCTAGCTCTCATTGTCCCATTCACAAAAGGCCGAAATCGTAAAATTATACAACGACGCCAATCAGCACAAATTACAAATGATCCTTTCTACAGGATTCGCTTAATTGCCAATTTAATTAGTAGTCGATGCTCAAATTCAAAACCGTTGCGAGTACTTCGACAATTTCCAATTTCTTGTTCACCAAACCCAACCCACACAGTAATTCATCGAAATTACGTTCTTATACGGGTCATGAGAATTTTCATTTTTTTTTTCGGAAAAAATACAATCTTCGGGATACCGTTCGTAAAATGAACATTTTCTTGACTAAATCAATTAACTTTGGAACTTACACGTTGATACAAAGTACAGAAAAAGCAACGAATGTGAAGGTAGAATGCTAAATTTAATTCCTGAGTATCCAGAGCATTACTGACGACAATACCAAACATACGCGCATAGAAAATGGTTTAATTAAATTTTTTTCGTACCCCCCGCCCTTGACCCCGCAGTTCGTTATAATCTTGTTTAGTATTGGAATGAACGCGCAGTTCACCCACACAAATTTTTCTTGATACAATGAAATTGCGAAAATGTCCAGATATGCAATACAAAAAAAAAAAAAAACCAAACCCATAAAGTAAAGCAGAAAGGGTTGTGCAGCAAACGTAATTCGAATTTAATTTTCAATTGGGAATTCAAATATATGTTGGTTCTGGCTGGTGAATGGAGGACGTCCCTCAAATACACAATCGTGTGTGCTCTGATTCGACAATTCTGGGATACAGCTACTAATTAAAAATTAATTAGAGCGAGCTAACGCTTTGATGGTCGTTGAGATTGGTGATTGAGGGAGAAAATCAAAGCATCCCGTACTTTTCCGGATTTTATTATTATTATTATTATTTCGTTCGAAAACCAAATATAAAATATTCATTAATGTTGCAGACTTTCCATGACTCCGCCGAAGCATTTAAAATTTAACTTTCCTCGTTGTTGCCAACAAAATATTTAATTTAATGAATGCGTAAATTGTAATTAAAAAAATTCAAACTCAAAAAAGATTATAATTACACGATCTTTGAGCGGAATATTAGGATAGCCATCAACCACCGTGCTGGGGAAAGTCTTAATTATTGTTGCCTTTTTTTAAGAGCTCGATCAACGGTTAAGGCGGTTAAGAGGAGCTTTTATAGTCGTCGGTAGGACGATATCAGACGACCCCTTTTTGTTACGACACCTCGGTCGTTCCCGACCCGATACCAATTCCACCACGAATATAGCTAACCATTTCGTCGGAAATAGCAGCAGGCAGACAGGGAGGACACTGAAGGACTATAGTACATATACAAGTAAAGCTCGTTTACCTTGTTGGTCGAAAGTACACGTAACACCGGCAGTCCCCGACTAATTATCCTCATTGCCCGAGATAACTGTAATTTCCCGAAACGCACTCTTGCTCCTCCTGCCATCTCCTCTACACATTACTTAACTTATTTCCATTTTCCATAACCAGTTACACCATATTTAGACCGTAATTAGCAGGTGGAATTAGCCGATCCCTCAAAATTACTATCCCACTAGCCAACGACCATCACGAGTTGTTCTCTTCCCAGGCAGCAGAGGGCAACCGAGCAACTTGCGTGATTAATAAACTAAACATGCGCAATTATCCTTTCCAACAATGAAAGCGAATAACATTCATTTCATTTCTATAGAGGTTTTTAATCATAATGCATTCGCACAATGGCACAATGTGTATAAAGGCAGCATTCTAATTGCACCTTTTAATATTATATGAGTACGATTTAGATAATTAAAACCTTGCTCTCAAAACGCGTACTAAAGTTTCAAGTCTATATGTATATAAAGTCGAGTCGTTTCTCGTTGGTAGATATAACTCGCAAGGGAAATGCGAATCAAACAACACCTGGAAAATCACAATTCCACGAATTTCTCGCAATTAACGGCCCTAATTGTTCACAATTGTTACAATTCTCTTACTTTTTCTTTCCGCACTACTGCGAAGCTTTCAATTTTCATGCGACAAATTGCTATTACTGACCTATCATAAGAGATCATCATATTATATATAGTTCAGCCATTAACTGAACGAAGGATTATTGAAGATTTAAGGGAAGAGGAGGATAAAATATGTAATGTATACGCACTGCGGTCGAACATCTATGAGAAGTTTGCATAGTTCATCCACTTATGCCCTCTATACCATTTGGAAACATAATCTCTTAATGTAATGTAACAGTCAGGAATATCGAAGGGTCCCGGGATTAAAATTTCCGCGGTCGAACAATCTCATACGTAGACAGTTCTCGGATAGTACTCCACATGCGCCGCGTTTATATATGAGAAATGTTTGCTTGAAGCAAACAAAAACACACAAGACGGAAGACCCACCACTTAGTTCATTCTCATTTCTATCCTCGAAACTCTAATGCACTTTGTTGAGATTTTTTTTCTTCTTCAAAACAATACAGAACTGGATATACTGGATATATCTACATTTCACCACATTTGAGACTACCCATGATACTTTACAAGTCGTTTTACTGTTGTAATCAAAGACATTGTGTGGGTAGACAGAGCATCGGCAGCTTTATTATGTTCAGCCATCAGATTTTTCTCCCCTGGCGCTGAATACCAAGCGGCGAAATGTGAAACTAAAAAAAACCAAGCATGACCATAGCAGGGCGAAACACACAACGAACGACATATAAGCATGCTCTGTCTATCCTTACAATGTCGTTGCTTTTAATTCAAGCTACCTTTACATGACCTTTTCCAAATTGACATGAGAATTATACCTACTCATTAATACATTAATTTGTTAACTATTCTAGTGCTGCTGGAAAACTTGAGTACGATGATATATATTTAATTATCCATCAATGAGAGTAACATTTAGCTGTAAATATTAAATCAGTCATAGTACGAATTGAAGAGTAGAAAACGCTTGCGGTGTGAATGTAATTATGAATGTGGTCACGTGTACGTAATTGGTTGATCTTAATAAAGCTAATTAAGGCTTGGTTTGGAAGTTTATGGATTCTTGGAGGTATATTAGTCTGTCATAACCAACTGTTGGGGAATGCGTGCGTGTTACTCGCCCGCAACCAACTTGTGCTGGTGCCAGTATATGCTGGCACAAGTATTCCGGATGGTGGTGGCGGTAGCAGTGGCGGGTTTAGAATGAATATAGGAATGCCACGAACGCGATAATAATACAGCAAGTGCGCGTTCCTCAGCCGAACCCACAGCAATTTGCCTAATTACACACAGAATTTCTGATCGATAATGAATTGCATCTATTTTCCCATTTCCGGAACTGTGTTGTTAGATGGTCGTTTCGGAATGATTATAGAATTGTCGATATCTATAGTTCAGTTCAGCACTTCAATGTTTGTTTTGTGTGTATTAAATCAACGAAATCAAACCTACAAACATGGAAAGCAAGGCCTACATAACATACATTTATCATGGCGAATGATGGTGGTTTCCTATTGTACTAGCTGAGCATATTTCTAAAGAGAATAGCTGAATAGTTAAAAACTACTTTCCGTGACTGTCGTCAATCAATCTAAACGTGAGCACTTAGCAGATCCATCGATATGTTTATTGTCTAACATCGACCACTTCCTGCTTTCACGGTGCATTGCTTCTCTTTCCAAACCCCCTTTAGATGTACCTACTAACCCTAAGCACATGAGAGAGGTTGCGAATTTCTTCAACTTCGTATTCTTCTTTGTAGTTCTTTTATGGAAGTTAAAGTACTTATGCATTATACGGAAGTAAAAGAGGGGCGGTTTCTGCAATCTTTTCCAATCGTCCCTACTTGCTAGTGAATTGTGTGTTGCTCTGTGTTTTGTATGTTTACCCTCTTTCACTCTGCGCACAATGGTGTTGTATAGTAAGAGGAGAGGAAAGGTCGTGGATTCTGGAGACCTTTTCTCCTTTTGAAGTTTTCCTCCGACTCCATTCTTCGCGTGATTTGGCGCTATGTGTGAACTATATGTGTGTGTGTGTGGGTGTGTATGTGTTTGGGTGTGCATGCGTGCATCCGGGTATAAATCTGTCCAATGATGTTTAATGTAATAGAGAAATAGAATACGTCTATGCTCCCTTTCGCGGAGGGTTCGCGATTTCTTTAGTGTTTGGTTAGCGTGCTTTCGTGTTTGATTGAATGATTTTCGAGTTGCGAGGCGAATTTAGTAAAGGAGATCCTTTGGTCGTCGTCACATAGTGGAAACTGCTCGTGTGATTTATTCTCTGCTCCATATTCAGAATTTAACCACCCAAAGTTTATACAGAATGTTTCCATATATATATTTTCTGAAAAGAACAATAATTCAGTTTATAAGTCATTTTAACTCAACTGCCTTGTCTTGTCTTGGAAGAACTAACTTCAGGATACATCAATGAGTCACCATATTTTTACTTTCTGGCCACATACCGAAGGTATGTAGACATAAGAAAGTAAGGTTATCATGAAAAATATTAAAGTCTTATTTTTCCCTGATTCGTGGAGATCCGTTGACCCCAGTTCAAAAATCGGCTTTTTGGTGTGTTGTGTGTGTGTGTGTGTTTGTGTGTGTGTGTGTGTGAACAAAATTGAATGTGTGTGAATGAAATTGACGTTAACGATCAGAATTACTTTTAAGATAGACGAGTTCTACGAAATCGTAATGTAAATGGTCGGAAAGTTGTGGAAAGTTGTGCGTTGCGAATTTAACGCACCGAATTTTTTAATGAAACTCGCAGGAATTTTCTTTACCAACCAGTATATTACGAAAGCAGCAACTTGAGGTTTGAGATCTTAGACGGCTTTGTGCACTCGGTCTCTTCCTGTGTGGGTGTGTGTGTGTGTGTGTGTGTGTGTGTGTGTGTGTGTGTGTGTGTATTTGTCTGTTAGACTTCCTCTTAAAAGCGAATTTGCCTGTTCCAAGAAGAAACGTTGAGGAAAAGCTGATATATGAAAAGTGATTTATTAGCAGTCCTTTTTAGGTTTTTCCTACACAAAGACCTCTTTCCTTCGATCGCCTAGACTAGATATTGGAATATTACAAATTTTATCATTTTATGTCTGACTCTCGTAAACATGCATCCTAATGAAATAAACAAAACGAAATTACTAACAATAAACATAAATTTAACGACTTATTTCATTACAATTATGGCTACCCCCCAACAACTACTAATTAACAAGAAGTAACCCGAAAATTGTTTAACCCGCAGGGCTACAGCTCAGCCCCAAATCTTTATACATAATCGTTTCTTTGTAACCACAGTAAAATTAAGTCGAAACACGCGAAATTAATTACGTTTTACGTGCCATTAAAGGATTTAACAACTTATTAATCATTAAATTTTACACATAATGTTGCACAGGTTTACTGTTTGGGCATCGAATTGCCGTAAAGTTAAATAAGTAAGTTAAATAAGTTTTTGTGTATACCTTCTGAAGCTATAAACAAAGGAATAAAATGAAGACTCGAGACGGTAAAATACCGTGCGTTTATTTTACTGTCGAACATAGCATGCGCTATCTTCTATCTTCCTATGTTATGTTCGACGGTAAAATTAACGAGTCAAACTCATGGCAGTGGGGATTTTTATTGCTAAAGACACATTGACGAATGGGGAAAGAGTGGGGAAGTGGGAAGGACGACGACACGCCGCGATGTCAAGTCAATGCATCAGTATGAGAGCTGTTTTGATGATTATTGTAAACTGCGTTGAATCGAATTTCGAGATGTTGCGTTATTTGAAAGACCTAACTCTGGAGAAAGAAGTTAACGATTGTAGGGTTTATGGATATACTATTTGAATCTGCCGCGTTCGGCAACGTTATTAAATTATAATGTAACTATTGAAATTTATTCGTATGACAAAATATTGAATAGCGCAAAAAATTTATTATAACATTTTCACCTCATGAACATAACATACTTTTTATACAATATTAATCAGAGTATACTCAAAAAGTACAGCTTTTGGTTATTAACAACTTAATTGTATTTATTTTTAAAATGTGCAACAGGGTATACTACATGTTACAAGAAAATCGCTCATTGTATTTATTTCTTCACAAAGAAATGAGGAAACAATTCCCACAAGAAAACAGTCTAATTAAACATCGTACCAGGACTTTCACCATTTAAGTATAGTTTTATTAGAATTTTCTTTTGATTGTTATAGTTTTCGAAACATCCAAAATCCTAAAAATGTCCAAAACTAAATATTATACCTACATTTTCAGTACATTACCCACCGGCTACAGGCTACAGGCTACATGATTTTCAAATATTCATAAAAACATATAAAATACTATTTGTCCTGGTTTTACCCTTTTTATATACATATATTTATACAACATTGAAGAGGAAACGATCGTAAAGAGACCATTAGTTGAAGCTATTATTTATAAAACCATAAAAATTTATGTGTTTGTCGTGCAAACGACGCTAATATGCCTATGACGAAATGGCAATAGCAATCACAACAGAAAAACCAGAGGAAAGAAAAACAAAAGGAAACAAGATCATCCATTTGGCAATATCCTTGTTATCGACTCTCAAATACAAAAAGCTTTTCTTTCTTTTCTATATAATTTCCTATTTGTTTCCTGTATTATTATGACGGTCCAATTTCAAAGCATCTTTACGTTTATTATGATTATTTAATTTTATTGAAATGAAATGAAATGAAATAAACGTATTCAGTTAGTTGCTTGTCCATCAAAACGAAATGTCTAGGCAAAGCTTATAGTTACGATTGATTATGTAGCTTTTGATTATATAATATGTAGCGGGAGAATCGGTCCTTGGCGCATCATTAAATTAATCGGAATTCCAATTTTCGAGGCACGGATATCTCGTTAGACAAGCGGAAATAAGATTCGAATTTCTATTCATTCCACGATCGACGAATATTGGAAATATTTTCCGTAATACCACACCGAACCTACTCATTCCTCGTGTTTGTGTATGTGTGTGTGTGTGTGTGTGTTTGTGTGTGATAACCGTCCGTATTACTTCAAACAAACCAAACGATCCGCATCGGCAAAAGAAAAAATCTCATTAAGCCATCGAATATTACGACGACGTTTTTGTATTTTAATCTTTTTGTCTTTTTATGCTGAAAACATTTGCAATTTTAAATAAGGATCTGACATTTCCTTTCAAATTGCGGTGCTACATTTCATCAAGGAAAAACTATTTCCGCGACATAACATAAATTTTCCTAAAAGGACTCCTAGTGCCTTGTTAACTTGTAACTGCACGAATGCGTACATAACGTAAACAATGATTGATTAAGACAATAAATTGCGGCTTCATTTGTAGAAAACAAAAAAAAAGGGGTAGGTTTTTGAAGAGTACGTTTAAAACTGTTGCATGTCCCTTATAAGTGGAAGGTGGAAGTGTAGCAGTTGTCGGGAATAATTTATGTCGAGCATACTTATACACGAACATATGTGCACGTTTTCTCACTACACGTGTTGACGACATTAATTAATTGCGTTAAAATTTATCGGAGTGGCAAAGGTGTTTTATTATGTGTAATTCCCCAGCGGCGCATTATAACAACGTCGACATAAATATTCCACGTGGACCTGCTTACGACTAATCTAATGCGATTGTCGTATATTGGTACGAATTTATCGTTGAAAACTCTTTTCCTGTTTCACTTGCTGTTGTCGACGTCGACGTCGACGCCGAGGAAGTGGATGCGAGGACGATCGATCGAAAAAGGTTTTAGTTGAGTTTAAAAGACTTGATAAAGGATTAAACTCGCGGTGATGGGGTGTTTTAGTAGTTTTGTGAATGAGTCTGTTGTGATGACAATTCTAATGCAATGCCGAAAGTCGCATTCATTCGATTTTGTGCGCGAATGAGTAACGGCAAGTTGGGAAAACTCTATAGATCGACTTGGAGCGTTCTCATTGAGCTTTTATCCCTTTATACGACCAAGTTGCAATAAAAATTTGAACCGGACAAAGTTATAAAATAAGTATACCTATTTTTGCTTTTTGTAATGTTCGAAATGGAAAATGTTCCACTGTTTCTAAGACTGCTATATACAGTTTCAGCTACTTTTCTTTTCGCATTTCTCCGTGAGAGTACAACTGCTCGCCATTACTCTTGAGTTATGGTTAAAGTGCGTCGGAAGTTCTATTAACATTAGGCGGGCCCGTGGATCGTAGTGCCATGCCATGAGGCGATAATCTACGGAATAAAAATCATTCTTTTAAATTTACGGCACTAGCATGCGCTAGCTGAAAATATTATATGCACTTAATTTGCGCCCGGAGATCTTTTTCAATTCCAAATGTACTTATACTTTGAACTGGCATCAAATTTACTTCTTAAATTTAGCAATCCTTTAAAGTTTTCCACACGAATCAAATCGTGAATTAATTAACTAAAATTGCAATTAAATGGTGTAATTCGAAAGGAAACAAGAAACAGGTTTGCAAATGCAATTTTAATTTAGAAACAACCATGTACATGCATGAATCGAAAGACACAAAGAGCACAAACCTTGTTGTTTTTTGTTTCGGTGCTTTGCAATTCGTTCATCGCATGATGACTCGTATGCTATTGTTCGAAATAAAGCTTAGTCTACTGTACTGTAGGTATGTTTTGTTTTTTTAGTGTTGCAAACACAACTTGCAGGTATGCACTGCACAGAATTATTTTATTTCGGTCGTTTTGTAGTCCATTTGAACGTTTTTGATAACAATACAACGGTGTAGCTATAATATTAGAGAGAAGTTTAAACGATGCATTCAATTCAGTTTCACGAATGTATACAATCGTTACACACACACATACACACACACACACACACACACACACACACACACACACACACACACACACGTGCGAAACAAAGCACAGCCAAATGAACATCTTCAAATACATGAAAAGTTTGACGAAAACTTTTACTCAAATTAATTATCTTAACGTAGGTAAATAAATGAAACTGTTAAAAATGTTATTGTAATAATTTTCTATGCATAAACTATTGAATCAATTGCCATCAAAATCCAAGATTTGTTAGCGTAATATCCTCGAAAAGCTGGAAAAATGCTTTTGTTTGAATCAATTAATAATCGTTTATTCTAATGAAACTTGTACGTTATTTATTACCTTTAATCGCTTTTCCTAGTTGGTGAGTCGCACTGTCGGGAGCATCCCGTCATTGCTCTAATAGATTTTAAATAATGCTTCCGCAGAATTGCCCAACCGTTGGTCGAACCGACGAAACCACGTTGGAACCGTTCTCAACATCTATTTGTTTACGTCCCGTGCGCTCCCGGTGTGGCTTGGCTCGCTCGCTAATACGAAATGAAATGCCGACCGAATTAAGCCCATCCTGTAAGCCACATCCTCGCTTATAAATTCATCTTCTAATTAATTTCGTACTTTATTTAAACTACAATAAAATGGGGAAATTCAGGATAAATCATGTTAAACCGGTTGTGATATGAAAAGTGGTCCAGCAAACCGTTGGATTTAGATCCACATGCGTATACATGAGATACTTGAGGGTAGGTCGTGTATGCGGCATTAAAAAACAAAACTTTTGATCCCCTTTTCCTTTTGCCTTTCCTACTCGCGTATTTTTGGTTGTGTTCTTTTTTTGTGGAGATGTGTAACAAAACCTACACACTACTCATACATCGGAGGGAAAGCAAGTAGCATTTTAAACGTGTGGCAACATGGGGTAAGTGAGGGAGAGTATTTAAATGACAGGAGGAAGATATACGAGCACCAAAGTGGATGATTTATACTTTACCGTGCGATTATCAATTTATGAACAAAAAATAACCGGAATCGGGCGAATTGTTAGTCTACTTTATTACCGCGCACAATAAATCAACTCATATTACTGGCGATATTCCTTTTAATTTTCCTCTTGCTCCAGTATTATTATTATTTACGAAATACGAAAGCAAATCCCTGGTTTTTCCTATAAACAATCGAAAAATACCTTTTTACGAATTTTCATTGGAAATTAAGTTACACAAACAAATTTAACGTTTTCATAAAAAAAAACTTGTTGATATCTTTGGAATTCGTCACTTATTTACCTCCACTCCGTCGAGTGCGAAGACATATTTTTTTAAATGGTTCTCTTCTTCGTCCTGGGCCTCGTCCTGTGTAAGTTGTAGATAATATATAAGTATGGACGGGTGGCATATTGATTTTTCTCGTTTCCTACCGTCGTTATATAATATAATATACAATGAACCATAAAGTGTATTGTTGTATGCGTGTGCCGGTAGGAAAAAGTTTCCGTTTTGTGTCAGTTAGACGCATTGGTGAGTGCCGATCTATCATCAAGGAAAGATCGCTGAAATCAGTATTGCATGACCCACATATCCCATACACACAGAGTGGCTTATTCCTTCAGGACTCCAGACTAATACTACACACTCTTGAGGAAAGCTTGGAAATTGAGAACTCCCAGATGAAATTTTACTTGTTTTACGAGCGCACCACTATGTATATGCATGTATATTGTTACTAAAGATAGTTCTAAGTGCATTTATACGGAGTGTTTGGGAAACTGTCGATATCAAAGAAAACTCTAAATTTTTCGTGAAAACTTTTTGTGTACATTCTTAGGACATTCTGTATAAAATATTGTTGAATGTAGTTACATTGAAAAATTACTTGTATTCGACGTTCGCCTGAACGTCAATTACATGTCGATCCCTCTTCTCCCACCGTAACTACCAACACGAAAGAAGAGGCTTCATCGATGCAAGTCGCAGAGGCAAAGAGCGTACAATTTTCGGGCTTATGTTCGAGATAAAGTTGTATTAACAACCAATATTCATGCCATGGCAATATGAACATCGCGCAATCTGCATTTTTATGTTGAACATTTTGCTTGTTGTAAAAGAGAGCGCTTCGCAATTTTACATTTTTACGTGTACGTGCCTGTCGATGCTTTTCAATGCACAAAAGACTTCGACATTTTTACTTTTTGTTCCTATTTATCCATGCAGCCAATGGACTATTCACTCACACATACAAAAAGTAAGCCGAGCGAACAGGTCAATAAAATAAAATTATATTTTGTTCAATAAATGTCGCTATTTTATTTAAATACATTTATTGGTCATTTCAATAAATTTCGATATCCTGAAACTAAAGAATAAACGACATTGAACCAATGAAAACCCCATTTTCATGGAATATTAGTTTTTGAGTTGGTTTTATATTTGGTTCAGAAAATAAATTTTCATGAATCTTTTAATCCTTTATTAGGATTGTATGGAACAACATTAATACATAAAAAAAGTTTTAAGCTGTTAATGGAATAATCAACCAAAGTTATAAAGTTATGTTGTTTGTTTGTGCCCAAGGGTATGGGCGATAACGCAAATACAATAAATTGTTACGATACGCTTGATTATTGAATTCACTCCATTAGAAAGCTTCTTTAGGGCAGTTAATCTCTAATCTAGTTGAGTATGACGTGTAGCCAGTCATAAATCGCGGCTGGGAAAAAGGCACTTTGTTAACAAATTTGGCACACCGCACCATTTTTGGTACCACGAAATGCACATAAGTATACGCACGTTGCTATGCCAAAAAAAAAGGTTGATATAATTGTGCTTTTATATAACTTTGGTGTAAAGTTGCAAAGAAAACATACCGCACAAATGTCATTTGATGCAATTTGAATCCAACTTTTACTTTTCCGTCCTAGCAACACTCAGTATACTTTTATGTAGATAATATGTGTAAAGAAGTCACATTAAGAATGAATCCTTCCTTGCGAAAAAGGGAAAACGGCAAAGGGAGAGAGTATACTCGGCACTCGCGACCAACTAATCCCCATTTCTTCTCTAATTTGCGCAAAGCCCTATGCCTTTTCTTTCGGTGCATTAGACTTTCCCATACTGGTATTATACGCATACATATACTCGTATAGAGAAACACCCATCGAGCGAAGAGTAAAAGGACCTATTCGCAGTTATAAAGTCGAGCTTTGCATATAAAGCATCAAGCGATTCAATTTCGAAAGAGTCATGCGTACATAAAAAGGAAACGGAACGAAAAGCGTTTCAAACAATGACGATCACAGACAGTTAAGGAACACTTTATTATCTAATGTAACCGCGACCTCGCTTTACTATACTTTACGCATTTCTATATTTTCCATCGTTTGGTAATTGCATTTGCCTCATGTGTTTTGAGCATAAAAATAAGAGTGTATTTATGAAATTCCAACTGAAAACTGAAAATCGGTGCATTAAATTCGCACCGCACAACTTATCCACTACGATTTCGTAAAAGTCGTCGATCATAAAGTGGAAATTTAGTGATATAAAAACATAATCAATCTGATTTTCACTTTCCCATCAAAATTGCTTTTACAATCAACGAAATCTTGCTGTATATGCGGTCGGAAAGTTGTGAGGTGCGAATTCAACGTACCGATTTTTGTTTGACGGATGTTTTGCCCCTTTTTCCAAAAAGTTATCGAAATTACCGATTCGTAAAAGAATTTTTAA
>JARJEB010032021.1:0-30211 GCA_030264535.1 Liometoxenus newtonarum | reverse complement strand
CTAAGCGTCCAGCACGAATACAGCATAGAGGTGCTTTCGATATGCACTGTTGCCTCTATCAACTACTCAGAGTAGTTCCGAACTCATGACAGCTGTCCGCCTTCACACTACCGACCCGACCGCGTGCGACGCAAGGAAAGCGATAGCGAGTTATTTTATTCCTTGTCTGTTACGTTACAAATAGGATCACCAAAATTGTTTTTGTTTCAATTAAGTTGTATAGTTTCAACGTTTCAACTCTTAATTTAAATTACAAATTTATTTACAGGTCACATGAGTGAATAATATATGTCGTCTTTGTCTAGTGCTAAGTACTTCGGCCAATGTTCAATCAATTTAGTTCCTTAATTCATCAGCACGGTATAATAATTAAAACCGTCAAATAATATAAGTGTAAGTAAATTTCCTTATTAGTTTCCTTATTTATTAACTAATTTACGCTTAACATTAATTTTTCTTCGAATTTCGTGTATTTTCCGCTCGATTTTACGAGTAAGTTACAATTTTGGTAATTACATTACAAATGCTATTATAGACAATATTTGATTGAAATAATGATACAGCAAAATATTTATCTTGTTTTAGATAAAGCGAGTGCTTTATTACAACTTGCAAATTTCAGTTATCTACATTTGTTCACTTACTGTACAGCGAATAAAGACCTGAAAATGCATTTAACACCAGAAAATGTGATCGTCGGCGATGATATTGAATTTGGAATAGAGGAAAGCTTGGGACATCTTCAAATTCTCTTGTTGGGATTGCACGGAGAGAAAGTTATTCAGGCAAGTTCATTTTGTTTCATGTTTTTCACGTTTACTTACTTATCATTTCAACAATGTAACTGTAAGTAATTCAATATTGATAGATTGATCCTGAAACTGGCGAACAATTAACTGCCATTACTGTCTTGAATCGTTCCATTAAATTGGCGCAAAAGTTGACTGACTTAGGAGTGAAAAAAGATGATGTAATAACTGTAAATAGCGAAAATCGTTTGGAATATATCATCGTACCAATGGCATGCTTTTATATCGGTGCAATTTTCGCACCTTTAAACCCCGAATACACAAGTGGTAACTTTTTCTTTCTTTTGTCTTCAATTTTTTGGTATTCACAAGCACTTTCCTGATTCCAGGTGAACTCAAACATGTTTTAAATTTATCCAAGCCAAAGATAGCCTTCTGTTCGCCAGCAACATTGAAACTGATGAGAAATCTTAAGTACAAAAACACATTCATCGAGCAATTGATACTGTTCGGCGGCGAGAAATCGTCACCGGATGTCTTAATGTACGAAGAGATTATTAAAGATGTCACGGCGGAATCGCGATTTGACGATTTCAAACCAACCGAGATCAATACCGATGAACATTGTGCTACCATTTTATGTTCATCGGGCACGACTGGTCTGCCTAAAGGCGTAATGGTTACTCATCGCAATATGACAAGGCTTATAGAAATTGCACGATTGCGCGTACAAGAATTTTACGAATTGGAAGAGGATATAGCTGCTCGAGGAATTGTTACACTCGGCCTGACACCGTTTTTCCATGCGATGGGCTTCATGTCGATGTATTTCCACTGTTTGGCTGGCAATTTGTTAATTGTGATTCAACGATTCAAGACTAAAGTATTTCTGGAGTCAATTCAAAAGTACAAAGTAAGTGATTATCTACTAATCTTATCAACAAGTGCATAAATAAGATAAAAACACGTTGGTTGTTGCATTTTTTTTATACATATAGAAAAAGTGATTGAATCAATAAGATTTTATTCATTTTCTTTTTCGAAGTAAAATTTGTAAAGCCAAGTTGATTTTTGCTAGGTTACTACATTAATTGTGCCTCCACCGGTAGTTCTCGTCTTGATAAAGCATCCGCTAGCGAAAAACTATGACCTTTCCAGTTTGCGTGATGTTAGATCAGGGGCGGCGCCAATGGGGAGAGAGATAGAGACGGAACTTAAGGAAAAGTATAAGTCTTTTCTGAATTATGTCTCATATTATTAATCAGTAACATGATTATTTGTTTTAGATTTAATTTAAAACACGTATCACAATCGTATGGATTGACGGAAACAACATTGAGTGTTCTACTCAGCGGTGTAAGTGAATGTCGTGTTGGTTCCGTTGGCAGAATTGTGGCTGGAATGATGTGTAAAGTTAGTAGAATCTTTCTTAAGACAAACAATATCTGTTTTCGATATGCACGGAGTAATTCCGAGTAGTTATAAATATTCGGTGGTGGGGGAAACGCTGATTCGGCACAAAAATGCTTTCACCAACCCTCAACGCACAGAATATATACTATCAGAAGAGAGGTTCACTTCGTATCTTTTACATTGAATTTCGATTTCGACAGACCTTCGGCGTGTCAGCCATGTTTTGTGGTGGTTGGAATTTGCGGGAAATTTGAATTCACCTCAAAATACAAATAGCAAATTCAAATTTTCCGCAAATTCCAACCGCCACACAACATGCCGAAGGTCACCAAACTAGCCCCGAAGTGACGCTTCTGTTAGGTTATTCTATGCTCAAAGTCTTAAATGGTCATTTATTTGAACCAATGGACCTGGACCTGGACATTTAATGAAATAAATATCCGGACATCGGGACATTAATCATCTGTATTTGTATCCCCTGGCAACACGTCAATACNCCCGAAGCGACGCTTCTGTTAGGTTATTCTATGCTCAAGGTCTTAAATGGTCATTTATTTGAACCAATGGACCTGGACCTGGACATTTAATGAAATAAATATCCGGACATCGGGACATTTGTATCCCCTGGCAACACGTCAATAAAACTGTCACAATTATTTGACAGTTGTAGATGTTTTTGTTCTTTCAATTGTTTTTCTTAAATAGATTGTAGATGAAAATGGAAATGCTCTTGGACCGAATCAAGAAGGCGAGCTGTGTTTCAAAGGTCCACTGTTAATGAAAGGCTACGTAAATGATATAAAATCAACTCAGGAGATCATCGACAAGGACGGATGGCTGCATACTGGTGACATTGCATATTTTGATTCGGATTTTTATTTTTTTATTGTCGATCGTATTAAAGAACTCATCAAATACAAAGCTTTCCAAGTAAAATTATCGTAAAATTTTGTTGAAATTTTTGATTATTTAATTTTAATAAATCTAGGTTGCACCAGCTGAACTCGAAGGACTTCTTTTGCAACATCCATCGGTGGCTGATACCGGTGTGATTGGTTTACCTGATCCAGACGCTGGAGAGCTGCCTTTGGCATTTGTCGTAAAAAAGGCCGGTGCACAAGTCACAGAGAAACAATTACAAGATTACGTTGCAGGTAAACATTCTAACCTATAAACAACGCTATTTAGCTAATGACGTTTCTCTCGGAAAGTTGTTAATAAATTTTCCAATTCACTTTGTAGGCAAAGTATCGCGTCAAAAACGTTTACGTGGCGGTGTTTACTTCTTAGAAGAAATTCCGAAGAATCCTTCAGGTAAAATATTACGCCGAGTATTAAAACAGCGTGCTATTGCTGCTGCTTCCATGTCCAAATTGTAAAACAGTTTGAACACATTTTTCTTTTTTATCAATTAATTACTTTATACCGTGCGTTTATTTTTCCGTCGAACAGCATGTCCTATGTTCGCAGCTAAAATGAACGAGTCAAACTCATGGCTGTGGGGATTTCGATTGGGGAGAGTGGGGATGTGGGGCGAGCGAGGACACACAACGATGGCAAGTCAGTGCATCAATGAGAGCTATTTTGATGATTATTGGAAACCGTGGTCCGTGTTGAATCGAGATTCAAGTTGTGACCTAACCCTTGAGAATGAAGTTAACGATTGATGAACAATCAATTCAAATATGACCAGGAACAAAATTGACAACTGACAGTAACGACATGACCCTAAAAAATAATTTGTTTGATCGTGCATCGCCACTGCTATGAGTTTGACTCGTTTGTTTTAGCTGTGAATATTGCGTAAGCTACATGCTATGTTCCATGGTAAAGTAAACGCTCTGTATGTTTTTGTTTGTTTGTTTATGATTGACGTTTGAATGTTTATTGTACGTTGAACACACAGTATATTTTTGATAGTATACATAGAAATATTTATCATTTTACTGATATTTTAGGCATTTTACTTATTTTTTTGTTTGTTAATTTAAAATTTGTTACTGAAACCGCGTGATATATTAATGTACAAATTATTGAATTGAAGGTTGTTGAGGTTGGTTTAGATTTAATATTAATTTCGGTGAAGTGTTAAATGTAATTAAATTATATACAGGGTGCTCGTAAACAAAGGAGTATTTAAATTTCCTGCCAAAAAACAATAGAACAGAGGGCAGACAATTTGCTGTCATGGGCTGAATTACGGTTTGATTTTCCCCATAGATATAGTAAGGATAGTTATATTCCGCCAAGACGGAAAAAGATGGACTATTTATTTTCCCCCTGGCGCTGCGTATCAAACGACCTAACGTGAAACTAAAAAAAAGCAAGCACGCCGAAGCAAGTTTCTATTTTTGCCGCTTTTAAATCAGCGTCAGGGGAATAATTTCTTCTTTGTCTCTTCCAAAAGGTACGATTTGCCCTCTCTTGCCTTCGTGGATAAATTCACATAGCGACATATGAGCATGCTCTGTCTATGATTTTGGGGGGAATTTTGAATAGTCTTCTTTCATTAAAATGAAATGCCAAGGAATGGAAAACCGAGGCTTCAATTTATGAATAAATTGACAATAAATATTTTCAATTGTTACAATGTATTGCTTCGTTTAATAATCTCATCCATTTTCCAACAATATCTTTCGTAAATTCATCAATTGTTAATATAACAAATTATTCCCGTTAAAACATTATAGATTCGTTCCAACACAATGCAAATTCATTATGTAAAAATAATAAATAACATAAAATTAATTCTTCAGTGAATTGCATCGACATCGACAGTGAATTGCATTTTCAATAAAATCTTTTATATTTTATTGTCAAGAAAAAAAAATTACTCTTTTTCGTTTTCTCTTCTTATTTTCTGGTTTTGTATAATTATATATATATACTGAGTGATGTGTAAAATAAGCACATATTAATTAATTAATTAAAAAGGCACAAAGTTAATATTAAGGCACTCGTTTCAATTTGCACATTTTCTTTGTAAAAATTAAAAATTGCTTTTAAAATCCAGTTTGTCTTGCTTTACGACAAACAAACAACAACAAAAATAAAATAATCTTTTAAAATGATAAACTAAAATCTCAATTTCAAAACTTATCAATATTAATAATCACTGATTGGTTAATTATGTAAGTTTCTTACTAATTTTTAAAATAATTCAACAAATCACAGTCCGTCAAAATTAATTACTAACTTATTTCGATACGTTTTTTTCATTCTTTCACTTCAATGGCAATAATTATATGGCAAAATTATAAAATCGACTTAAAGACCATTACACTGTGGATTCAGTGCTCGCAACTTACCAATCGCATTGATCAACGTCAATACAGTCCCCGCTGTTAAGCCTGTACTGCGTAAATCATCTTTTGTAACATCGGCAATTAAATGATTATAAGTAAAATTGTGCGAGAGAAAAATGCGTTTCGCACTCTCCGTCAACCCCCCAACCCCATCGACCCACTCAGCAACTCGTTGATCAACCACAACTTCCTCGTGATCAATCGTATCCTTAACAGCGGCCAACCGCTGCAACAAGTGGTTATTCATTTCAATCGCCTTCGCGAGTTGTTTCTGTACGTCGACTTGTTGCCGTTGTACTTCCGCAATCTTACTCGTCAGCATTGTAATGTGCGTCATCACATCAAAGGACCGATCACGCCAGTGGAAGCCTTCGGGTGGATGTAGGGATTTCGTTGAGTTCACCGTACTCGGAGCACTTTGCGGCACATTTTCGTTGAGTTCCGGTGTGAAAGCATTGATGGCAGTTGCGACGCCGGACCGTATCAAGTTGGCCAACGCAAACATCCAATGCGGTTTGATTGGATGATGGCGAAGTACTTCGTTGACGACAGTCTGATACAAACATATTGCGTATTGAAGCTGATTGATTGCGCCCTGATCGAAATCGAACTCGCTTTTTAATTGATTGACTGCATCTTCGATGGCGTTTGATGGTTGGTTAGGCTGTTCGGTTAAGTTGTCTTTGAGGGCTTTCATTAGTATTTCCAAGTGTTTCTTGTTGAGAACGGGTTTCCCTTTGATTTCCAACTCGAGTTTCTCCATCCACAGCTCACAAATCTTGGCTTCATCTTGCGTAAGGACCTTGGTAAGTGTGAGTCGTCGTTGGGAGTCTTTTTTGAGGAGATAAAAACCGTCGCTTTCACCTGATTCGTCTACTTCGGGCGAGAGTAACGTGCCTTGGGAGTTTTTACGTACGGCTTCGTGTTCGTGGTCTAAATCGATTGATGGCGTCGTTGCAAGACTACAAAACAAAGAAACATTCAAAATATACAATCTGCATTTACCTAAAAATGACATTGATACAATCACAAAACACAAACAATTTACTGATTTGTTCAGTCCGAAGACACAAAGCGAGGATACATGGGGGGAGGGGGGTCATAAAATTTTAAATTGAATTGTGCGTTACCTGTTCATTGACTGTAAACTTGGACTAGGAATATGTATTGGTTGCAATAAGTGTCTTCGACCTTCCGAGCTGGAAATGATTAAAATGAAAAGCATAAGAAGAAAATCAAAAAAATAACCTACGAACTTATTTCGTATGCATGTGCACTTCTATGTGTATGTATACTGTGTTTTCATACCAAGAATAAACAAACGTCCAATTGTCAGCGTAACCAGTTTGTAAGAAGATTCTTTGTTTATGATTGTTATTGAAATGCATTATGAACAAGTTTCCGATTGAAAACAATATAAATTACAACAATAACACGTTCAAGTTAGAATGCACTCTTTATGTTTATATCCAAAGACTTATCACACACTATCTTTTTCATCCAGATACGAAAACTGTATTCAATGTAAATACGACGAACAACGCAGCCAACGCAGGCGCAATTTGAATTTCGCGCGGCGCCAACAAAACTGGAAAATGCTAATAAAATACTTCTGCTGTCAAGCGTGTGTTAATTGTCATTTATCTGGAGTGCGTTCGTAAATACGACGAACAACGCAGGCACAATTTGAATTTCGCGCGGCGCCAACAAAACTGGAAAACGCTAATAAAACACTTCTGCTGTCAAGTGTGTGTTAATTGTCATTTATCTGTCTGGAGTGCGTTCGTATCTACAAGTAACATGGACTACTCTTACTCAGTCACACTCAGTTGTCCACAAGTCGTTCGTAAACTCCAATTATGGACGGAGCATCCGCATTATTTTAATGTTTACGAACTTTATGAGGTGTACCATGCGTGTACTATTGTTACCACGATCAAATGAAGGGTAACGCGCTGGATAATATGTAACCTAAAAAATCAAATTTAAATCTGTGCCGAAACCGAAGTCGAATCATGTGAACAACAAGGTAAACAATGGAATAGGGAAATTTCGTCAGAACTCACTGAGATGACTGCTTCGATAATGCATGGTTCATGATTGACATAACATAGACATAGAACATAACCGGCGAAGTAGAAACATGCATAATGCTATACTACGGTTATGTTATTTTACGTGTAATTGTGAACCGTAGTACAGCATTTTGTATGTTTCTACTTTACAGGTTGTTCTATATCTATGTTTGGTTTGGTTGCTTAAAGCATGGTTCATGATTGGCATAACACATACACATAGAACATAACCTGTAAAGTAGAAACATACAAAATGCTATACTACGTTTCACAATGACACGTAAAATAACATAACCGTAGTATAGCATTTTGTTTGTTTCTACTTCGCAGGTTATGTTCTATGTCATGTCTATGTTATGTTAATCATGAACCAGGCCTTACGCGTATCGTTCGTAACAGAGAGGTCAGAGTAGGGTAGAAGGAGTCACGTGATGATTATGCGTATTTACGCGTGCTTGGGCAAACCACAAACTTTACGAACGCACCCCTGGAAGACAAAATCTATGGACAAGATGCATAAGAGAAACTGAAAACGCAATAGTTCAAAAGTGTGTAATGAACATTATGCGCATTCATTTTTTGTGATCCGGGCATATGTCTTCATATCCTAGATTCTTTTATACATTTTGTCTCTAGCAAATGACATTGACAGCAATTTTGACATTGGTGACGTCATATTAGAATACTCAACAAGTATAGGCAACTTAAACATCACGAACACAGCGATAAATGAGTGCAATGATCAAAAATCGAGTTTAAAATGAAAAAGAATGAACTTACTCAGTAACATCCGGAGATGTTGGTGTCGCATTAGCACTGGAAGACTTTCCTGATGGTGGTTTATTAACAACACGATCCGCCGGCATGGAAACACTCCGATTGAACTCCGTATTCAGTCGTATCGATTTCTTCCTGTCTCCTAAAAACGGATCTTCCAAGAGTTGCTGAGCCGTTGCACGTGTTTCCGGATTCGGTTCAAAGCATTTCAAAATAAATGACTTGGCCCGCTCCGAGAGCTCTTCCGGTACTTGCGGATGCACTTTGTAATAACCAACTTTGAAGACAGCGGCTTGCGGCGATCCTAGTTCAATAAACGGCGGCTTCCCCGTCGCCATTTCAACGATTGTACAGCCCAACGACCAAATATCAGCCGGTGCACCATATCCCCGCTGCCCTTTGTCAATAACTTCAGGCGCCATGTACTGCAGGGTCCCGGTGAAGGTTTCAGTCGAGGGACAGAGTCCGGCAAGTCGTTTCGACGTACCGAAATCGGAAATCTTCACAACGCCACTGTACGTGTTTACAAGAACATTGTCACCTTTAATATCCCGATGAACAATGTTCTGATCGTGCAGATATTTGAGTCCTTCAAGTATCTGTTTGGTGTAAAAAGCCAGTGTTTGCTCGTTATTCTTGAGCGGACCCCATGTGGACTTAACCAAAGTGCTCATAGCGCCGCCGGGCACTTGTTCCATGAAGATTTTGAAATAATTGTCTTCGGATAACGAGCCCAAGTATTGGACGATGTTACGGTGTCGCAATTGTGAATGCAAACGGATCTCTTCGTGTAGCGGTTGGACAGCACCCAAGTTGCGTTCGGGTACTTCTTTAACGGCGATACGCACTTGTGTGTTCAAGTCACGCGCCGCGTATACAATTCCATAGGTGCCTTTGCCGAGTACCTTGCGTTTACCGTGTTCATCCTTTTCGTATTCGTACTTAATATCGCTTTCCGTCTCGATTTCCATGAGACCACCACCATCCTTGTCACACGTAAGTATTGAGATGAGATCGTATAATTTCTGACGGCAGTTTTCGGACGGCAAGAAGATTTGGAAATCGTCCGAGTTCTGATGGACGTAGAGGAAGAAGCAACGTTCATCACGCTTGTAAAAGCTGACGCTGCGGATCTTATCTGGGACGAATTCCCACGAATGTATTTGCGTGCATTCGTTGCGCAAACTTTTTAGGCAGACATTCGTAATTTGTAGACTTGGCTGGTCAGCACCTAAATTTACGCACACATAAGTCGGCATTAATTCTTTGCTGGACTCGAGCACCAAGGCAGGGAAACGTATTGCGTCGTCGGGTTCCTTTGGTTCCTTTGTCGCTTCCAGGAAGAATTCCATCCAAAAATGAAAAATCTGCGCCATTAAAAACAAATTAGGCTACCCTCCTATCACACCATCCTACATCGTTTTGTAATTTGGGTGGCCTACAAACAATACTTACCTGTTCTTCGGGAGTTTGTTCCTCCTCCTTGCGCTTACTGAAAAGATTAATAAGTTGAATATTCCCGACGGTGGACTTCAAATACCAGTCAGGCGGTTTAATCCGAAACATACACTCCGCGGCCTGTATCGCTTTCGTATAATGTTCGACAAGTACGGAAATTTCAAAGAACGTGGCGACATCCCAATAGTCCTGCAACGAATGCAAGCTTCCCTTCTTCCCGATCAAATTGTTGAGTACCATTCCAATACGCTGCAGTTCCTCGGAGTCTTTTATATCCGCCCCGCCTATGACTAGTAAAGTAGCGAGATTGATCCCGGCGTAGATGTTCGGCTGATCTTCGAACCCTTTGCGGTACCAATGCGTAGCTTGTTCCAGACTTTCCTCATCCTTGTGACCTGATTCGATGAATTTGTCTTTATAGATTCGTCCGCACAAGCATACCATGTCGGGGAAGTGGTTCTCTTTCTTTTCGAGCGCCTTGATGCACACCTTTAACGCTTTCTCGCGGTCCCCAGTTTTCTTGCGTCGATTCAACGCGAACGCGTACCAATACTGAATGTACGAATTGATGATTTTCCGTGACGCCGGAAGTGTATTCAGATCGTCAACTAGTTGCACCATGGCGTCGTAATCCTGTTCGTCGCGAAATGAGCATAACATGGTGAGGACCACATCGCCGGAGAGAACGTTCGGATCGTCGAGACGTTTCCTGATTTTATGCAATTCGGTGCGGAGTTCCGGACCGCTCTTTTGCTCGCGACATTTTTTCAGATCTTGGAGGAACTTTTCTTTCATATACGCCCTACCAAAACGAGTTGCAGTAAATATGTAGTAACGAAATAATGTTTTTTTTTTAATTTTTCAAGTAACAATAATATGGCTGACAAATTTAAGGTGCTTAGACACCATACTACTCAGAATAGTTCAAAACTACTACTGAGTAGTTTAGAGTCACTCCAGGTAGCTGTGTAGTTTACCGAAAGCAACTTATTTATGTCAGTCAATTGACGTTTCCTGATGTTATCCAATTCGGTGCGGAGTTCCGGACCGCTCTTTTGCTCGCGACATTTTTTCAGATCTTGGAGGAACTTTTCTTTCATATAAGCCCTACCAAAACGAGTTGCAGTAAATATGTTAATGGTTTTTGTTTGTTTTTTAAGTAACAACAAGATGGCTGACAAATTTAAGGTGCTGCTACCTGTCGCTTAGACACCATACTACTCGGAACAGTTCAGAACTACTACTGAGTAGTTTAGTCACTCCAGGTAGCTGTGTAGTTTACCGAAAGCAACTTATTTATGTCAGTCAATTGACGTTTCCTGATTTTATGCAATTCGGTGCGGAGTTCCGGACCGCATTTTTGCCCGCGACATTTTTTCAGATCTTGGAGGAACTTTTCTTTTATATAAGCCCTACCAAAACGAGTTGCAGTAAATATGTTAATGGTTTTTGTTTGTTTTTTAAGTAACAACAAGATGGCTGACCAATTTAAGGTGCTGATGCTGCTACCAGTCGCTTAAGACAGCATACTACTCGGAATAGTTCAGAACTACTACTGAGTAGCTTAGAATCACTCCGGGTAGCTGTGTAGTTTACCAAAAGCAACTTACTTATATGTCAATTAAATTGTCGTCAACTTACTTGCATTGAACTTCGACGTCTTGCAACAATTTCTTCAGTCTTTGTTGTAATAACTCGACGCTCTCTTCGCTTTTGAAGCCAACTGAAGTTGTAAGACAAGTGGAATCTTCTTCGGAGAGCGAATATGAGACGAAAGTATAGTTGCCACTCGACAACTAGACAAAATGATGAAACAATTGCTTAATCGTGTCGAAAAATGCAAACAGTATTGACTTACCTTGACTCGTAACGTTGTCTCTGGGTCAATGTCATTGTAAAGCAATATATTTTGCTTCATATTGCATGATTCGCGAACACCCAGATGATAGAATAATGTACTACGTTGTGTTGCCAATGATACATCGAATATTGCAACATCCGCTGTATAAATCCCGCTTATTTCTTCGGCTTCGCCGAAATCCAGCTTAGCAAACTGTTAGTAATAAATACACATAGGTACACTCAGGTAATAAACAAATTAACAAAACGTAGTCATGAGCAGCGGCGCCGACTACGTGGGTGCTCCGGGGCTTGAGCACCCACAGAAAAATTTCTGTGGGTGCCGAATTTATCTATATGATCTAAGATCTCCAAGCAACCCGAGAAATTCTGTCAAAACTGTATGTGATCGCCCGCCATATTGTTTCACTTGTTAGTTTCGTTGCTTCATCGATTCTTGTTCTAAATGCGTTAACATTGTTCCACGTACACTTGCGGGATGAGTGAGAGTGAGCACCCACAGAAATTTCAGTAAGTCGGCGCTCCTGCCGTTGTTGAAATGTAATTCCCAGACATTCTGATTTTTCTTAAAATACCCGAATATGCTGAAGTGTCCTCGTGACTTACACGGGATGATTGGTTCCATTTGCCGCAGCTTCGCCTTCAGAATGTCCAATGTCAAATTGGCAAACTCAACCAAATATCTTTTATACATATAAAAGATTTCTTGGCGTCAGTAAATATGTGTACATGTATGCCGTGGTTTGGGGAGTGAGAAGGAAAGATTGTTCACCATTTCACTAATAACTGGTATTATTCTCGACCTGATACTTACTTATTTACGTGGCAATTTTACAATATCGATTGTCGACCGATTCTAATAATAAATTCCGTTGAAATCTATAATTTATGGTGCCAATCCATCTGCGCTTTTAAAAACTTCAAACTGCGGTCTGTGGTGCTAGTGCTGCAATTTAAAAGTCTTTGCACTAGCTAGACGAAGACGAAGTAAAAGAAAATTCATCGTCTTCGTCTGTGTCTACATCTTGCATCTTACGATCCGTCTTATAGTCTTCTATTTCTGATGCACTTTTACACGTAGGTCTGTCGAACGTCCAAGGTGATTTATTTATTGGTCAATATATTACTGGCGACTAGCTGCATCCTGTTATAGGATGCAACTCATGCAAGAAGGTCCTCTAAACGATATGGACTTTGATTTTGCATCCGGAAGTGGGCCAACTTCAAAATATGGACCAACGATATATCAACCTTCTCTCAATTCGATGCGTTCATTTTCTTCGGATGGATATATTCATGGTTTATGACTTATTTGGGCAAGAATTACTCCAAGAAGTTTTTTATTCAACGGAGAGAAAAGTGAAAAAAAATCCTAAACTTGATAAATTTGTTGTATCTACAGATTAAAGTTTAATTAAATTCCAATTCAAACTTGAATATCTGCACTCTACACATAAACATCCGGCTGATGGCATTATAGTAACTTGCGCATCGGACTGCTTTTGTTGGTTATGTTGGATTTTTGGACGTGCATTGTGTGCAAGAGAATTCTATTCGGCATTATCAAAACCATTGCAGGACGATAATATGCTGTAGTCGTTTTTCGCGTTGAAATAACAACATATAGTATCACGGGCAGCAGCAACACACTGACACTATTCCAACGGTTTCCATCTGATAACCTAAAGAACAGCATCCCCGAAAGAGCATAAGCTTGTTCCGGAAGGATTACTTTAACAGCAAATCGTGTCGCAGTTTAAAATATGTCATGTTATACAAGATTGTTTCTAACCTCGTGTAACACTTGGTGTGGTGCACTATCGAAATATGCACCGGCATTGTGCTTTTCATTCTGAACATGGACATTATTCTACAAAGGACTCAAGGAGAAAACTATCTATACTAAACCTAAACATCGAAATAAATGCAAAATGAAATGTCTATCAATTACATTTTCAATGATATATCTATTTTTAATAACAACGCAGTGTATTTCACCTGATATAGCATTAATAATATGAAACATTAATTTCGAATAAATTATTCATATAATATTTTCATTAACGTTGTAGGATTTATGATGCGTTTTGGCGGACAGTGAACACGAACGCGAAGATTTATAGTTATCGAAGTTTCATGCGCTATCTGTCCGCCAGTCTGTCACAAAATCATAAACAATTTTCAATTTACCTATTTTATTCAATACATAAATATATGGCAAGTATATACAGGACGTTCCAGAAAAGTATATAAAATATAAATAAATTTTCATTAAACGAATTTACTGCAATATTCTGTAAGTAATCGTGTTGGGAGGTAGTTTGTGAATTTTTCAGGCGTTACAAATAAAGTGCCATTTATTAAAATCTATAGTACTATTTCCAAATTGGAATAAATGAATTAAACGAATTGGCGAGGGTTTTTGTTTCGAGTGAATCGAGTTCACTCGAAAGTTGAAAAAAGATCCACAATGTGTTTTTGCAACCAACCAGGAATGATTAATTAACTTTATTTATTTATATTTAATTCGATATGATAGTAATATTTTCCACTTATATTAATTAATTTTCCAACAATAAAATGCGCTGGGAAATTGGAACGGGGCGCGTTATTGTCACCCGTTACGTCGGCAAAATACAGTTACGTATATATTCGTGCAACGGCAACAAGAGAATTTAGTGCCATTCATACCAAATAAAATCGATGCAATAAAACAACGTTTTCAATTAAACCGGTCACGCAGAGGGATTGTATTTTATTGTCACATCTTGATACAACATCCTATCGATTATATATTGAAAAACTCGCATTTGGGACAAGAAAATACGAAACTATTACTGAACGTAGAAAATCTTCAATTTCTCAAACAGTCATTTTCATTATGTAACAAGGAAATCTACATATCTTTCTTAATTTTATACTCTTTTCTTCCTGTAGGTTGCTGCAATTTCTCTCTTTTTCAATTTTAATTTCAAGGTCTATTCGCTTCAGCAAGGTGCTCTTACTGATAAAAAGTCCTTTTTCTATGCTTACAATATAGTAATAATTACTTACAATAATCTTTTGAGCTTTATTATAAAGAAAATAATACAGGAAAGAGAAAAGAATGAAGAAAAACGCGTGCGTCTGCTGAGCTTGAGAAAGAAATATAAAAAAGTTTGAATATTCAAACACACCGTTTCTCTATTATTGAGAATTAATCAAGGGTGGAAAGTATATAAAAAAAGAGGGAGATTGCTGAGTTGGAAAGTACGATCAGTTGAGTGGTTGAGGGAAGAACGAAGAAGACAAAGAACGAGAGCGAAACGCGACGATGTACGAATTGGAAGAAAAGAAGACAGAAAAAAACGTGACTTTACACAAAAGTTTTATACGAATAATACTAGTTGTCTCTTGAAAACAAAGAGCTTAAGAAAAATTAGAATGTTTATTCAATTAAGGAATGCAAATTGAAAATGAAAAAATTACGAGACTTATGTTTGATTTAAACTTTTCCATTTCTCTGCTTTCCACAATATGTAACAAAAATTCATTTAAATATGTAACAGGCACTTTTGCATTTTTCAATTAATTAAAAAGCAGGATGTAACAAACAAAATGATTAGTGAATAAATCGGACGAACATGATAATTTCGTGTGCATCCTACCACCGTCACTCTCTCGTAAGTCTTCCAATTTTTGACATAGCAATTATACAAGAACGATGCGACAAGTTGAAGAGGACGAAGCTGGACGGAAAATCTCGATGCCGGCGAATTATTTTAATTTATACAATTAAATAAAAACGTCCCAAACCTCGGTTGAACGGCACTTGAGGTTCGTTTGGTTTTAAAATATAAGGGGACCCTCCGCATATTCATTTCGATGTTAATGTGCTGTGTATCTCGTTCTTCTACATGTGGTAGATTTTTGGAAGAAGAAAATTCGCCATTATGTAATCGTCGTTTCTCTAATTAATTGATTCACACGCTTCCGGCGTTTACGAAATTAATATTTACGAAAATGTATAGAATTTTGTAATTCTTGGGGACCAATGTGGTGTTTTTCTGCGTCGAAGAATTATAGAATCTTTCTCTTCGCGCATTCGTCTCGTGCATGGTGATGCCTCCTCCATTCCGTTCATAATTTAATTATAAATGAAATAAAACTTTTGGAATCCCGACAAATTTCTTTGCGAGTATTAGTTAATGAGATAAGATAAGTGCAATAGCATAATTGAGTTTCTTTCTAACTTAAATTGGTTTATTAGTATTTGGTAACTTCTTTAGATCTTAATTTTCTATCCAGTCCGCGGAGTCCGCGCCAAGTAGTTGCTGTTGGTGGTGGAGTGTGGAGGCTGTGTTCACATTGTCGCTAGAGCTGTATATAGCAAAGAAGAGAAAGGAAGAGATGGTCCTTCGTCCTTTTTCTCTCGCATGAACATGAACGCGGAAAAGTTTATTTGTTATAAATCAAGTATTCTATAAGCGCATGTTTACATCCATATTTCATAAATCTTTCGACGAATTTTACTCAACTTTAAAGCGGCGGGTATCTCCTCACCATCTCGTCTCGATTGGTCGTCGCCGGCGCGCCACTTTTCAAACCCATCTATGACTTGTGAATGCACAGAAACAAAATTCTATTTATTAAAGCATCTCATGATTTATCTCTCGAAAATACACATAAATTTTTTATTAATTTATCAAAACCTACGATGGTCGCCGATTTAACTGATTGAAAACGTTCAATAGATTTTCGATAACTAGATGGTATTATTAAGCTTTCCATTTAATTAAATCTTTTCTTTTTTTTGCTAGTCCAAGTTTCAGAAACTTTAAAACGGTTAGTCGGACGCAAAATTTATTAGGATGAAACGTTGTGTGGAACATGATTGGAACTGAGGCTAAACTAATAAATTAGTGCCTCGTCAAAATTTGTTGGCGCATCAAAATTTCGCCGAATGCATAATTCGCTGATACGGATACGAACATTCGATTCCAACGATATGAAAATTGGCAAATGATATAAAGGGACGTTCGAATCGAGGGGATCCTTTCTCTCCAGATCATGTATCTATTTATAGCATCAATAGCATGTTGATTGAAACCGAATAGCAGTAAATTCCGGAACTGAGTAATTTTTAAACGATTGGGATTATTGGGAATAATTTTTTTTCCACCGTATGTTTCATCTCTTGCATATTTCTGTTTTGTAACCCGGATGAAGGTATATAAAAATGTCACGGGCTGAAGTTATCAGGATAATAATGATGCAAGTAACAAAAGTCACTTATATATGTGCTTCATAATGAAAGAGGAAGTGGCAGCCAGCAGCGAGTGTCTATTTTCATGAAAGTGATAACTCTCAACATATAAAGTGCATTTTTTAACAGCGCCAGAGGGGGCTGCTTTATTATCTTTATCTCTTCCGAGGATATAAATAATGGACAGATTAAAATGCTGGAGAGTATTTATAGTCGCGTTATTGCACTGATACGAGTATCATCATATGGCAATACTGTGCATGTATTTAGAGGTACTAGTTTTAGAGTCCTTGGAGGGGATTACATTCATATGGACTGGTCACAACTGCTACCGGGTTCTGCAGTTTACAACAGACCTTAAATTTGTATAGACGAAGTTAACAATGCATTTCTGTAGGTATGTAATTACAACTTTTGCAATTTGCAATTAAGAGCTTTCTTAGGCAATTGCAATAATCTTTATGTAATATCATCTTCAGAAAATGAAACAAAACTCTTAGTTTCTGTAACTTCGAAGAAACAAATAGGTTTGGTTAGGGTGGTCGTTCAGTAGTTCGGAACCGTGCCGGGTACTACTGGAAAGGAGTACAGTAGAGAGATGAGATGAAGTCAACCGGAAGTGCAGATTACCACACTAACTCGAATAAATTGCCCCGACCGGCTGTATTTATCAAGCACGGTGGTCGAGTCGTCGCACCCGGGCTCTCGCGTGAACGCATACCATACAGAGAACATTGCTTCCAGCTAACCAATATGTTACTGTTTCTGTTGCCTTGCCCCAAAGATGATTCATTATCATCGTCTGTCTATCGCTTAACTTTACCCAATGATATAATGCCGCATTATACCGAACACCCTTTCATAGACCACGAACGACCGCATCACTAAACTTACTCTAGGAGTTAGAAACAGACAGGTTCGACTGACTGCAACAGAACAGTAAAATTGAAATCCCCGAATCAATCGTACGTGATGTTCTCATTGCAACAAAATCTATGGTCATCATGAAACGTCAATGACGCGAATGCAAATGAATCCTCCGAACACTTTTCCATGCTAATAATTTAAGATTGAAGGAGGTCTTCAAGAACAGAGAGACAAATAAAAGCGAGCGTGTTCGCAGACAAAAGACTCTAAAATCCGCTTTACAAGTCGAGTACCGTGCTGTGCCGGGGGTGGGCAGGCAGGCAGAGAGACAAGAGAAGCGAAAAGTGAAGAGGCAGTCTCAGCAGCTACGAGCTTGCACTTGTCAAGTGCAGCCAGGAAGAAGTCACCGCCAACTCCCTCGACTCATGACAGCTTTTTGCACGTACCACTGATTTTTGACGTGCACCTACTGAAAATTAGCGAGATACAGCTAGCTACATACGCGCTTTTTTTTTTTAAAGAACACTTTTGCAATTATTTTTTCCTCATCCAAGTCCCAAACGCTCTTCTCTTTGTTATTAGATAGGCCGAATCCTTCTCAGGGGGCAATAATTAGCAATGAATAGTGTGTAGAGAGGACAAAGATCCAATAGGGAGGAATGATGCCAAAGGGACGAATCCCAGCGTTCCGCGTAGCAAGAATAATACGAAAACAAACTGCCGCGATCTCTGTCACGAAATACTATAAATTAATTTGGAACTCTACTGTGTTGGAATCTTCTCGGGCAAGTCACAAAGAATTACAATGAATGTAACTCGGCTTTAATTCATGCAATTAGTGGAGCTTAACTCTTTGGAACGAAGTCTGGAAAAACTTTTAATGTATGTTATTAAAGGAAATTTACGCTCTAAGATCGCGCGAATGTTCGTGCTAGAGCGGTTCGTGGTGTTGGAAGTATAATTGCGTTACTATAAAAGTCCGAATATTGGTAACGATAGGTTTTACAAGTCAGATTTGGTAAATTCTAGAATTTACCGGTCCATCCTAGGTTTTACCATTATCATTAGCTGCATTAAGTACTTTTGGAGTAGAAATACGATTGCAGATAAATTACCTGGGTTAAAATCTGAGTGGTAACCGGTAAAACCCAGGATTTATCAATTTCGGGCTTTTACAGTAACATAATGACTATACTGCCGTCCTGACACATCAGCCTGTTTGCCAACGTTTTGTTTACGCTTTGACTAACTTGCAAAAGTTAATTGAAAACTAATATATTTGGCGTCATCCCTCAAACTTTATATATGAATTATCCATAAACCTATTACACAATTCGTAAGGATTATCCCAATATCAAAGGGAATTACGGTAGAACCATAACAAATTTGGAGAATCTAAGGAACAACAAAACAAAATAAGAAAACTTGGAAACATCTTATCATGTAGCGAACCATGCGCTTGATTTATTTTTGCCTTGGCATGCAGCAATAGTTGTTTGTTTTTCTAAGATACGGAAAACCGTCGAAAGTTGTCAATATTTTCTGCAATGGTACTCGTATGTACAGATGCTGGGCTGCCGCTTCGGTTTCGTTTTGCATTAAATATGGTTCCGTCGCGGAACGCTTTGCAGGGTGCCCAGATCTATTTGTACATCCGGTGTTTTCGGTAGATGACAGCTTCCAGATAAATCAGATAACTGGGTCGAAGAGTACTGGAGGTAAAACGAAGCGCGTGGAGACTTGGAAGTTTTCAAGTCATCCTCTACCTTTGCATGTTACGTATCCCCCCGGCGCACCAACCACCAACATTTCTGTTTCTGAACCTGGCAGCCCAAGCCAAGAGCTACCTTGTCATAATGTAGTAACCTATTCTGACACTTATGTGTATTTTAAATCAGGACGTATCTTACACACGAAAACCCGATTACTTTTGTATTTGAAAAGTGCTTTACGTTCTTTCTTTTCGGTACATTTGTTCTAATTCTCGTTCTAGAGATACTTTTTGTGCATTTTAAGCACTTTATTACGTGAATATAGACCCGGATGGCTTCGGTAAAACTTCGAAAAGCATCACCGCCTGCCCATTATATAACTTTGTGGTAAACAAAAGAAATTTCCTTTCTATTCTTCGGTTCTGGGTTCACGGGAAAACGATAGAGAAGAGCAAAACTTTCAATAACTGTTTAATGTGCTGCTGTTGCTCAATTCCTGTTTCTGTGTTTTACCCTCTTCCAAAATGTTAGAGGAAATTTACAAAGTTTCGTCGTCATTTAAACTACTAAAGTATAAACATAAGTGTATCAATAATATACAGACTCTATATCAATAACCAGTGCCGGATTTTGGTTTAGGCCAAGTAGGCCCGGCAATTACAGGGGCGGCATTATAAGATTTAAGTGACATTAGGAGGGCCGCCAGCAATATGTTTGGGGCCTATGGCGGTACTATTACTAAATCCAGCCGTGTCAATAACCGAACATTGTCAAACATTGAATTGATGATATTTCTGCATACGACTCTACGCGTTCCCCACGTACTATCATGATGACAAAGATAATAAATACTCTCGAATACTTTTTGGTAGCAGAAAAATAATAAAAATAATAAGTAGGAAGGGTATTTTCGCCAGGTTTTCGTTTTCATTCTAGTATTACCAGTGTTCGAATTATACCACACCGAGCATATAGCCCACAAGCACCTAAAACAGCGATAAATAAACCAGCCGTCATCTACACACGGCTAGGCGACAGAACTTGGAAAATCCCTTTCGAAGCAAACCAGACTTATAAACGATCTATATATACAACTAAGAGGTAGAGTCACACAATCCCGCACACGATTTATACAACTATTGCGTATATCATATTTTAATTTTCTACTTAACTCTCACACAACTCTTAAGTTATGCTACTGCGTTGCCTTCCTTCTATTTCTTTTTTTTTGCGTTTGTAAGGTGTAACTTTCTTAATAAAAGCGCAGTACGAAAACCATTTTTTCCCTTTAGCAGTTTATTTCAGTTATTCTTCGTTTTCTTGCGTAGTTTATTTGTTCGATTGCGAAGAGTACAGGACCGCATTTAATCAATTCATTATAATAAAGCAATGTACGTTGCATAGATTGTAATAAAAATCTAATCATTAAGTACGCCATAAGTTAAATTTGGAACTGGCAATCGTTTGCCGGACATTCTTCTCCAATCGACTCGCATAGCGCGATTCGAAAACGGATTTTATTTTCAGGCGTTTTTCACAAATCACACCTGCTTTTATTCCCTGGTTAGACGTTAGGGAGGATCGCTATTATCGCAACTCGATGATATATAATTCACAAGGGCTGAACGGTACGCTGGCACATGCCCTTCGGCTAATAATTTATTGCTTTTTACAACAAACAAGCCCGTGTATTTTTTCACGCTGTTTTCTCAACACAACACAAGGAAGGACGTGTTTAAAAATTTTTGATGAATTTGTATATATGTATGTATACATACAAAACAATGTGAATAGAATTTCTACAACAAGGAATTAAATTATACAGGAAATTGACATGAATTACTTTAAAATTTAAGTTAAGAGCACACTATTTTTAAGCAGCATTCATTGCTACATACATTTGAAGAGTTCAGACCAAATTCAGTTCATTTAGTTTTCTGCATACGTAGCATTGGTCCTTCGAACCGGATCAATGTTACGTATGCAGAATCCAATTCTTCATATAATGACAAATAATGCAGAATCCAGTTCTTTTTATAATGGCAAATACACCAAGTTACAATATTTATTTTCGAATTTTAATTGCTTGCAAGTACAGTAATAAATACATGTTTATTGACAGAGAGGCTACGACCGGTTTCGATCAAATTAAGATCATCATCAGGTACAAAGGAGCCACTATAAAAACACAAATGTATACGTTTAAATTAGACATTTGTGTCTTTATTTATAGTTACCTGATGATGTTTTTAATTTGATCGAAACCGGTCGTAGCCTCTCTAATTGTCAATAAACATCTATTTATTAATGTATTTGCAAGCATAAATTGGCGATACCCCTCAATTTTGGTTATACGTCAATCGGACGCGGTCAATTGGACGAGCGACAATTGAACGCGGTCAATTGGACGTGCGACAATTGGACGCGTACGACAATTGGACGCGCGTCAATTGCACGCGCGTCAATTGGACGCGTACGACAAAAAGCCAAGTACGCTAAAACCAAAGTACGTTTTGTTTTTTTCACTACCCTCTGGCTGACCCCAATAGGGACTAACCTCCTTACCGTTCGGTTTGGGTGGCAAGCCACCAAAACGTCCAATTGTCTCGCGTCCAATTGACGCGGCACCCTCAATTTTTAGGTTTTTAATACTTACTTGTTTTAAACGTCCACAATTTCCATTTTCCATTTCCTTTAAAAACATGGAAGAATTAGAGGAGAGTGATGAGTGGTACAATTAATTAAACACACATAACTTGGAAATAAAAGTATTTATTCGTATTATTAAGAAATATACAAACCACAAATAATTTTTTATGGACCAACACAACAAAACAAATCCTTCATCATCTTTTATCATCCTTGTATACTTAACCAATAGTTAAATATTAAATAAACATGTTTCAATATTTGGGAACACCGATGGGAATTACATCATTCCAGGGCATAATGGAACAGGACATGTCGTAGGAAAGAGAAATAACAACAAAGCCAAGAAATTGAACAATGTCCATATTATATTTATCCCACATACACACGGCACGTTGTGAACCTTGTCTTATCATTGTAATAATATATGTACATTGTAGAACGTGTAGATATACATGAATACGGTCGGACAAACGCCGGACCTGGTAGCATTGGACGGCGCCGCTCAAATATTTTAATTTTTTTTTCTCTTTTTTGTTTTATCGGAAGCGCCGTCGTGCTAAACAACATAATTCTTGTTATTATGTTACAAACTCTATCTGTACAATCATCCTAAATGTTTTTTGTTTGTTTTTGTTTGTCAGCAATATGCATTCAATCGCTTTTCATTATTCAATATTCATCGATATTTATTATTATTTTTAGTTCATCATATTTTATCTTTTTTTTTTGCAAATATTTTTTTGTTTTGTTTAGTATCCTTATATATCATATAATTATAGTGTAAAATCTTGATCATTAAAGTACGTACTTACAATAATTATAATTATAATAATATAATAATCATATAATATTATATATTCTTATAATGTATATAAAGTCAAAAGCGTCCACAGAAGGAATATGGTTATTGCTCTTTTATTGCAAGAAGCCGTTTTTCATTATTTTTGGCTGTAGTTTAAAATACAATGAATTACGTAAACATTTAACGACTCTAACAACACACCCAATGCATCAGCTTAAAACATAAATAAATATTTTTATATTTTTTCCTAACTTCATAAAATTTATGTCGTCTTCCTTGGCCTATTTTGTTGCCAGTAAATTTTTAAACAAATAAATACATACCTACATAACTTAATAAAATGTTAAACTTTAAAGAAATAAGTTGATCCATTGTGTATATTGTTATGTTCGTGTTTAAATGGACCAGACAGGACAGGGCTGCAACACAGGGACAGGGCGGATGCCTTAATACATTGTGGCGGCTCCAGACCACTTGCTACCGCTTAAACGTAATAATATTTTCATATATTATGTATTTCAATATATATATATAGAGTATATATATATTTTATAATATATACAACTTGTTTACACTCAATAACGTAATCCTAAAGTACGTATGAAAGTAACACAACAAAACAGCGCGCCGCCGTTTTTCGGACGGCACCGCTTTAAGTATACAAAAGGATTTTTCTTTATTTTCAAGTATTTCTTTTATCATTCAATTATCATATTTATTATAGGTAATATTATTTGTTTCTCTTTGCGTATGTATCATTTTGGTATGTCAAAGACCACGCGCGCCACTCTAAAAATTGTGAAAACTACAACACGCGGCCATTTAAATCGAATTATTATCGTTTTTGTTATTTGGTGAATGGAAATATATATTTTTTGGTATTTGAACAAGAAAAAGAAATATGAAAAATAAGTCATTAGAAGGAGTTTTAACAAGTAAAAAAAAAAACTAAACGAATAAACAAAATTTGCTTTTTTTTAATAAATTTTGGACAGCACGTTTTAATTTCCAGTGTATAGTAAGGCCCACGATATACAGTTTGAATTTATACAACTGAAAACACTTCACAGTGTGAATCAATATTGTCGAGATAATATATTTTTTAAATTTACTTTTTTTCATTATCTTTTTTTTTACCTATAACTTAGAATTATTAATCCATTTATTAGCAATAGTAAGTTCTTGTTACTTTTTTGTTTTCTTATTTCTTCATTTAAAAAAGTAGTACTTCTTATTCTTTCGTTTGCGTTCTTTCTTTGGAAAAAAATTAGTGGCGGCGACGAGGCCCGCGAACGGCCGCACGGAGGAGGGTGATATGTTGATGGTGGGTGCGCGCTAGTCGGCGAGATCGCTGAGTTTTTTTTTTCGTTCATAATTCTACTAAAATTTAAATTTGTTCGATTTACATGTGGCGGTGTCGCAATGGGCCTCCGCTTGATGTGGAACTCAACAACAACACAATCAGCGACCTCACTAAATATATTTCTTTAAGCGTGTTCTTGTTTTGTGTAAGTATATATTTTTTTATATTATTATGATCTTTCACACAAATGTAAATTGTAGATGTTAATAATTTTCATTAAAAGGTCGCACATCTTAATCACTAGTTATTTAAAGTATATTATCATAAATACCATATAATATTATCGATAGTAATCATAATTATTTTATTATATATTTGTTTTGCAATATTTAATAATATTTTTGTTAATCGTTAATTATTACTTCTTTGTGTATGTAATATGTTAATGTTATTAGTTATTTTTACGTGTAAGTAATATTTTTTGGTAATATAATAGTAAATGAATTCTTTTTTTTTTTCTCAATTTATTTTAACATTAATTTTAGTACAAGAACGACAGGCGTCGATAAAACACTCGGCGGCTTTATTTGTTAGTTATATTTTTGGTGGTTAGGGTATAATTAAAAAATGGTGTTTGTGTAGGTAATAATAATTAGGTAATACCTATATTGTATTACATATTTTTAATTATTCGTTTTTCAATTTGGTTGGTTTTGTGTTGAGTACTTTAAG
This sequence comes from Liometoxenus newtonarum, assembly GCA_030264535.1. NCBI lineage: Eukaryota > Metazoa > Arthropoda > Insecta > Coleoptera > Staphylinidae > Liometoxenus > Liometoxenus newtonarum. The sequence continues at coordinate 5,261 of JARJEB010032021.1, read as the reverse complement.
CTGCGGCTGCGGCCTCGTTTTAGCTTTAGCTAACCTATCCTATCCATATTTGTTACTCTTAATTCTTTAATTCATCATTTAACTACCACTTATAATGCAATAACACAGTATCAGATATCAAAATATAATTATATTAATTTAACCAAGGGGTATTATTAAATTTAATAATCATTTGTAAAATTCTTTATCAGGGATTTTTATTTTTTTTTTTAACTACCTACAATTACCGTATTGCTCTGGATTGACATTAAAATACTTGTGTGTTTAAATTCAGCACATCATTATGACCGAAATGAAAACGCAGTCACTGTATTGACATTAGTATTGACATATTTTTTATATTTTTGTTTAAATATTTTTTATACCTTTGGTCAGTTCTCACTAAGCACAAGCGACAGAGCACGACGACACGACGATAACAAGAAAGTGTATACCTTCTAACCATAACATTTCGTTTCCGAGAATTTTATAGTAAACGGTTTATTACTTCACACAACCTCGCACGCGCCAATTTCAATGGAAATTTCATCGTTCCGACGATAAGCCGGCACGTCGCCCACCCGCTATCGCTCTCTTGAAACTCTTCCAAGATTGCCAAAAATAAAAAAATAAAACACAATCCACTCGCGCTTAGATATTCATTTTTTTGTTCTTTTGAAGTCGACTCGAGCCTAGTAATAAATTAATTCTTCACGGAAACGCGTTCCTTCAACCTAAAATAATTTAACTATAAATATTACCGTCAAATCGTTGTGACAATTCGGAATTTTGCTCTATAATCTCATCAGTTAGTCCCTTATACTTCTCAATTCGTTACTTTACACTTATAGACAATTCAATATATTTTAAAGAAAGTTTTCGTTTCGTACTAGATTTTCTTTTCATTGTTCTGCTTCATTAATTTCAAGAAATTTATCGATAATTTCATTTCTATCGTGATGTATTTGTACTGAGTAGACAAGCATTTAATTAATTTCATTGTTTGTTTTTTTTTGCAATCAGTCAGACAGACAACAATCATAATTCATTTAACAAGCCGGCGAAACGGCGAAATATTTAACATAAAAACAATAAAAACCATAACACACCTTTATAAACTCACACGGAGAATTGTGTCGGGTTAAAGGGACGAACGGGGGATCACATCTCTTTGCATGTTTCCAACAATGATGTCTATAACTAATCGTAACATTAGAAAACTTTATTTAACTTGACTAAACATCAAACTAAATCCTATAAATAAACCACGAAATCCTACAGATTCGGTGATTTTTTTTTGTATACTTTTCGTAATTATTTTATCATAACTGTGAAATGCATCATCTTATTCGATTAAATTTATAATTTACATAATAATAGTATATAATACGTTAAAATTAATATTAGTAATAAATTCATGTAAAATTTCGTTTTTATTTGACAATTTGTTCCTATGCTGCTGCTGCTTTTACTTTTTTGTTTTTCTTCTAGGACAGTCTCACCGAGAACCAGCCCGCCCCTCGAACCCGAGCCATTATAGAATTATTTTCACGTAATAACAGGAAACATTTATATATATATTTATATTTTTTTTAAATAGATCTGTATACCTAGCTATGCTAAACAATCAGACAGATCTACAAGGGTTATGAGGACGAGTACACGTCGAGGAAGGACACTATCTATAAGCTACACAAACGTCCGGCGCACAAGTCTCGGCCGTTTTCAATCAACCTCAAAATCCAAATTCAAGTGAAAAACTTACAAACATTACCTACATTTCATTTCTTACAACAGTCGCAGTTAATTAGTACATTTTGCCAAATAACCAAATATTTTGGAACATCTCATACCGTGTCCTCTTTTATTCTCCCGTTATTTTTTTTTGTATTATTAGAGCTAATCTTTTGTTCAAGTCAATTATTATATTGTATCGTATAATTAATTTAGGTCACACACGCATACAATATATTTAATAAGTAGGTAATTTTATTAATTTTGGTTTTGAAAAACACTTACTTACGTACCTAATAATATTGTAGTAATATTTATTTTTGTTTTGTAAAATTTAGTATTTAACACGTAACCGCGCGTACTCAATCGCCAAACACGTGCCCAAGTCTTGTGCACCGTCCCGAACAACAATTATGTACATGTTTTTTTTGTATTTTTGTTTCATCCAAACGAACTACTTCTGTTTCAAATCATCTCTTCCATCAGTTTAGTTCATTCAATTATCGTATATGAAGTTAAAATTATTTTATATTCAATTGATTAATGCTTTTGTATACATTAATTTATCGTTTAAACATTGTGTAATCTTTGTTTTATTTTTATAAATGTGGTGTATGTGTATTAATTAATTAATTAATTAATTAGTTAGGGCGAAACGAATAATTAACAAGTATTTTTACGATTAATTATTATTTTGCGTTTTGACGAATGCGTTATATGGTATTTTAGGTATAATATTTATGTCAAAAATGATTCTCGTGATGCTTAATTAATAATTAACGAATAGAATTAAAATCGAATCAATAATATAATAACATTTGATTTAACTAGATAAGATTACGTAGATAATAATATAACAAACGTATTGTTAAAATGGGGAAATTATTTACGTTACAAAACAATGAATAATATTAATTAATCAAACAAGACGTATAAAGTATTCAGAATTATATAAAAACGCGTAATTATCGTATAGATATTAATGATAATTAATTATTTTTAGAATTGAGAGAATGAAATAATTTACCATGGCAATGTACCAAATTAGAGAATTTTCGTCATTGCCTCGTTGGTCCTTATAATAATAATATGTGAGGATAATGTATCCCATAAAGATACCCTGTAATATATCATATGTAATAAACGCAAGACGTAACCAATGAGTGCCTGTGTTTGGTGGGGAAGCCGCGATTTCGGAGGCCGCCAAGGGCAACAATTTAAATTCGAAGACTAATATTCGGGCTCCGGCTTAATATTGCATTTTAAGAGTTTAGTTCCTCAATATGCACCACGTCAAACATCTAATTATCTGATATACAATTTTCGTCAAACGGATCGATTGCAAAGCCGTTCACTTTGTATTTTGTAATTTCTAATGATTTGTTTTTGCTTTGCATAAAGTTGTACTTACATGTAGGTATCTAGAAAACTAACACAGGAGGTTGAGGTTCCTCCGCTATTTTGTTATTCAATTATATTGCGTTTTTTTGTTATTGTTCCTGTTGGTATATATAGCAGAATTGAATGATATTGTGTTATTTACGGGCCACTGGGCGAACTCCGGGGCGGCGAAGCGGCACGGTGACACCAAACATTACAACAACAAGTGGGCCGCGCCTGGCGGGGGCTGGGGGTGCTACATTATTATATTATACACATATTAGTGAATGTACAAGTGCAGGTGTGATGACATCACAGTAGCTGCCGACTCGTCTCACACAAAACACTGGACTGTCCAAGAGCTCAGTGATAGCCGTTAGTAAACGCAGCAGGAATTAATGGACCCTGCAAATCAAACAAATAGAATTTATTTATTTGTTTCTGTCTCTGTGTGTGTGTGTGTGTGTGTATAAAATTAAAACCTTATTCGCACGAATTGCATCGTGATAAAATGTTGTACTTACCGGACTATAGTTCAGAGGAGCCCGACTGACGGCGATAGCAGGAAAAGATGACGGCTGAGGACTAGCCGCTTGAACATAACCAACACTGTCGCCTGCGCTGCTGTTATACATATCAATGGTAGGTCCTGGTGAATTCGCAGCTGGGAAACCGCCTCTGGTGTTGGCTGTATGCGGGGATGCAGGTGGACCGAATGCCTGGGCCGCTGCTGCCGCTGCCTGATAATTGTTCATCACTGCAAATGAAACGGAGAAGTGGTGTTGGGTCGCTGCTTGATCGGCGCCCGTAGGTTGGCTCCAATTTGTTGCGGACGACCCTGCAGGAAGACAACAACAAGCTGGAGCCGACCGAGGCCGCTTTAAATATTTCGAAATCTCATCATATTCTCATCGTTATTGCGACGTTGTGACGTCAGAGTGTACAGTTTCATGTTAGGTAATTAATATACACCTGCACCGGGGACACCGGGCCGGGACAGGGATGAGATACAAAAGTATAGCAGACCATTCAAAATGGCTCTCGGTTAAATAAACCCCTAAATCTACTAAATTAAAGAGAGAATAAGTAGATATAAGAGAGAAAATGTAAAGTTGTTTTTCATACAGACAGAGCTGGTTGATTAAAAGTAAGGTCGGTCGAGTTGAAATGAACGTGGGATTAAAATTATAGCGTTTCAAATAGCAGTTTGTTGCCTCTGAACTCGATTAAATTACAAAAGCAGCGTCGAAAGGATTGTTTTGTTTCATAATCGACTTCTTTATCATTGCGTTGCGGGTGTTGCGCACATATAATACATGTAGAGACAGGCTAGATAAAATAGTATTAGTACTAGTAAAGTGAAACAATGAGTGGGGTGGGGAGAGGAGCGAGGAGTAGATGATATTCGTGCAGAAATAATTAATGTAATTACCTGACAATGCTTGAGTCAACAGTGGGGTGTTATTGTTAGGTGTGAGCTGCCCATTGGTTAGATCCACTGGAAAACACATAGAACATTGCAGATTAATTTTGGGTTTGATAAACGTGACGGTTTATGTTATATGTAATAATCAGCGTGGTGTGTGCGACTCGTATCGTGATGTCGTTGTAGTGTCGTCTCGTATCTCAGTTTGAGTAGTTATGTGGTAGTTTTGATGGTGGTTGCGGAATATTAGTAGCAGTTATATAGTTTTGTGGTTCAAATATAGAGATATGAAAGTAGTCACACGAAATCCTAGACTCGGTACGCTTACAATTGACACTTTAATATTAAGTCGTATTGCGATTGCATTAAACAAAGATTGGAACTAAAGATATTGCAGGGATAGACAGACCATGTTCATATGAGAAAACAGAGAAAACATCTCTTTGTTGTCCACTGGCGCTGATGGCAAAGCGGTATCTACAAATAATAACTTGCTTGGTTTCACCGTTGACTGAATAATAGAAGAAGAAGACCGTAGGTATCGGCAGGGGCATGCCTCTTGACTTTTGCTTCGATTCTTCATCTCTCTTGCCAAGAACCGTTAAAACTATTCATCCAAGGTGTTGTTTCGCCTTAAATAGGACTTGAGAGGCGTGACCAACGTTGAAAGAACTGTAAAAGTGCCAAAGCGACACTGCAGCGCCGACTAGTAGCAAAAATTATTTGGACAAAGGGGCCGCGG
>JARJEB010032019.1:0-12959 GCA_030264535.1 Liometoxenus newtonarum | reverse complement strand
ATACCTATAATTGACTCGTGTTAAGCTCATAATTCGCGAGTGGTGATAATGGCTGTCATATGTGCCTGCATACACACATAGTAATCGCTGTTTTATGTGGTCGTCGCGGATAAAGAAATTAATTCTGCATTAAGAGATAAGAGGGCCTTCCATATGCGGTCATTGAACAAATTAAATTACTTTGTTAATGTTATAAGCTTTCAAAAAATGCGGCTATTTTTTCAAATTTGTAAATATAAATGCCGCGTTTAATCGAAAAAAAGTGATTTTGGAAAATTTTCTTGAATTTTAAAAAAATACATATTTTCTACTAAAAGGTTCCTGATAAGAACTTAATACGCAAGTAATTTATAATTTGTTATTATAAAATTGAAAGTCCGATAAGTGTAATTTGTTTTATTTTTCAATTTCATTTTAATTGAAACTATCATAAACGTTATCTTTACGAGTTTAAAGTTTCTAGGATTTCTGAGCGAAACAATTGATGGTGTTATGGTTTGAATATTAATAGGGCCAGATCCGGATTTAAATATTTGCAAAATTGATAAATTCCCTATAATGTTAAAAAATAGGTAGATGCTTTATATCAATTAATACAGTAGTACAAAATAATGTTATTACTTCCATTTTAATAATTATTTATTTACATTGGCTGCAATTGTTAATTTTTAAATTGTGTAAAGTTTATAGCTTCGTGTGTAGTATATGCAATTGTAATAACTGACTGTGAATTATATGTTTGTTAAAATTTTGCTATGCATTGAAGGTTTTGTCGTTTAAGCGATACGCTATTCACAACGTCAATGTTCACTATATTAGCATTTAGAGATTCTTATCGGAGTTAAGATTAGTTTTCCAGGTTCGCGTTACTATGTAATTGCGAGTGCCATTGCCAACGAACCAGTACGTTATTCGACGAATATATAATTATACTTATACGGCACAAGCTAACGATACCATAGACTTATCGTAAAATGTTAATAAACTAATACATTTAGAGGGCAAAATCTAACAGTAATAGTGTTTTTTTTCCGTTAAGTTTAAAGTGACACATTTTTTAAATGCATCCCATTATTATACTTGTGACACCCTCAGAGTGACCATGTCTTAATTAAATTAACTCAGGGTGTTTTATTTATAAATAACAAATTTTGCAACATATAAAAAGTGAAACAATTTTAAATCAGAAAATCATCTAGAACTCTGGATTATTATATTTTTTTTTCAAATGTATGTTCTTTGTAGAGTGAGATTTCTTGTACTGTATTGTATTGTATTGTTTGGTTTTGTTTTATTTTATAGATTAGCGAGCAGGCATTATACCACGGGAAGTCGAAAATGACCAAATATCACTTCGACGTCGTCGATTACTGCGTCTTCAGCGCTATGCTCTTATTATCAGCAATGACCGGCCTGTATTATGGTTGTCGAGGTCGCTATTGCCAAAAGGGTGAAGAGGTTACGCTGCGGGAGTATTTGACCGGAAGTGGAAACATGCGGCCGTTTCCTGTCGCTATGTCTTTAATTGCCAGGTAATCCAAATTTTCTTCTTAAGTTGTTTATTACATCCAGCAATAAAACACAAATTTTGAATAGTCAAAAAAGTACCTAAGTACGTGTTTAATCTTGCAACAATTAATTTAATTAATGTTTAATTAATGCCATAACAAGTGTAAAAAGAATATTTATTCAGTAAAATATTCGAAGCTAAAAATTATTTAACTATTAAAACTAATATTCTGATACTATCGCATTTAAAAAAGGATCGGTGCGTTAAATTCGCAGCGCACAACTTTCCGACCTAATACATTATGATTTCATAGAAGTCGCCGATCGTAAACATAATTTGGATCGGAAAGTGGAAATTGCACAGAAATTTAGTGATATTAAAACGTAATCAATCATATTTTTACTTTGCGATCAATATTACTTTTACAATCGACGATTTCTACGAAATCATACTGTATATGGTCGGAAGGTGGTGCGCTGCGAATTTAACGCACCGATTTATTTTATACGTAATTAAATAATTAATAATTTGAAAATAAAAGAAAACATTTGAAAGATCCAGTATACTGCGTATTTAGAACACCCTGTACATTACATATTTCGTTTAAGCTAATCCTGATCCTCACATATGCTTCATCCGTTACATTTGTCGATTTTAACTGTTTAGAGAATGTTAGGGCGTCGCCATGGTAACCATGCTTATATTCTATTCTCATTGTTTCGTGATTGTTAATTACAAGAAAGTTAACGAATTAATATCTCACAAACTATGTATCCGACTAAAAAATGTTATAGGAATTGAAATGTAGAGGATTGACAGGGCTACAAGAATTTATTTTTACCTATATGTAATATCTTGCCACTTATATGCAAATTTATGTTTTGGCATCCTAGTAAAGTGCCCTTCTTTACCGACCGATTTCATTTATTTTACTCAAGTACTCACCAGACATCTACCCCCGTACCAAATTTCAACCCGCGGTTTGACTGGAATTTTGTACAAGAATACACAAAAAGTTGACACTTTAGGAATTAATATCTCACAAACATATCACCCCAAAAACCACTTTTTCGGGTTCAGGGAAGCGAGATTTGTGGGGATCCGTCGAAAACCCGACCTCGATATTTTGACCGAATACATATCTTTCTTACGATATACCTTCGGTATGGTCGGAAATTAATTAATATTTCCAGCCTTACCATTTATGCAACTATTATTGTTGCATTGAGGTTTTGAGTTTTCTTGAACATTATATCGTAAATGCTGCATTTATATGTATAATCATATCTCAGTGTGCGTAAACTGATCTTTCTACTTTTCCACTTACCGATGGTATAGTAAGGAAAGATATGTTATCGGTCAAAATTTCGAAGTCGGGTTTTATAAAATAATCTCTCGATGTTTTATTTCGCAGTGCCTTTCAAGCAGCAACATTTTCTACCCATTTCCCAGATGCATTCAAGATTCCATCAGCAACACTTAAAATGACAAAATCAATTATTTTGTTTTATACTCGGAATTTTATTATATGATTTAAAATTTTTAAATTTTGTTTATACTATCCCAGTCCGTACTTTATTGCATAAAAAGGCAAAACAGAATTATAAAGAAGGGAGTAACACTCACGGGTAGAACTACGTACGTCTATTACAAATTGCTTGCGTTAAATAACTTTTGCGTTAAATATTTAAAAATCTATCTGGATCGTGAAATGCAAGTTTTCGGACCGAGCTTGAAACATGAGTGGGACCGAGTCGGGTAAATGTGTTTGGGTAAAAGCCATAAAATAACCTTTTTGAGTCCCGAGTCGGGAAGTTCTCGTTGCATCATTCCTGCTGGGGCTAGATATGGATTGCTGGATATGTTGAAATGCTCCTCTACCAGTATTAGTTGTTCTTTCCATTAGATTTTATTTTAAAACATAAAAATTCGGTGCGTTGAATTCGCATCGCACAACTTTCCGGCCATATACATTACGATTTCGTAGAACTCGTCTATCTTAAAAGTAATTCTGATAGTAAAGTGGAAATTGTTTAATTTCGATGACATTTAACGTCAAATTCAATATTGAAGTTTATATTGTCAATTCAGAGTGTCAGCGTGATGTGAGCAGCATTGTTCTATTCTATTCTTATGATGGTGATTGTTTTTGGATTGTTGAAATGGTAGCACATATAATCCAGACCATTAGCCCTAGAAGAAAATTTTTTGGCGAACCTTGTAGGAAAGTCCAAACACCTTCGGACAACATATAGACATGGGCGTAGGTAGGGTTGGGGGGGTGGGGCGGTTTAAATATTTGTAACGATGCCCTTCCTATGAAGTTTATATTGTCAATTCCGAGTGTCAGTGTGTTGGAGAGTCACAGGGGCGGACCTCTAACTTTAGCGGCCCTAGGCGAACAATGTTTGGGTGGCCGCAAACTAAGGGCACCTTTGATTGAACGTGTTTCAGATTGTTAGATACTAATGAAAAATTTAGGAATTTTTATCTCACAAAGCATGCATTCGACGTGATAATATTATAGATGTTGAAATGTAGAGAATTCGAATCTCTACAAGAACGTATTTTTTGTTTGCTACTTATCGTAAACATTTTATTTTGACATTCACGTAAAGCGCCCTTCTTTATCGGCCGATTAAATTTATTTTTACACCAGTTTCAGATTAGAGGGATAGCTGCCCAGATACCAAATGTCATCTCGATATCTTGTTTGGTTTTCCCGGAATTTTGTTCACAGACACAAACACACACACACACACACACACACACACACACACACACACACACACACACCAGACCAAAAACCTGGGGTCAACGGATCTTCACGAATCAAGGAAAAATGAGACGTTGATTTTTTCATGATCACCTGTCTTTCCCATACTACATATCTTCAGTATATGGCCGGAAAGTAAAAAGTACAACAACCAAGGACAAATGATAAAACTGAAAACAAAAACTGGTTATGCCAACTATGTCGACGTTTTAACCGTACAGAATAATGTTCTATCAGAAGGTTCACTTCGTGTCTTTTACATTGAATTTCGACAGGCCTACTTTTGTGACTTCGACGTGTTAGGCATGTTGTGAATTTACCTCACATGCAAAAAGCAAATTGAAATTTCCCGGAAGATCAAATCTCCACACAACATGACTGGCACGCCGAAGGTCACCAAACTAGGCCTGCCGAAGTAGACGAAGTGAGAGAGGCTCTTTGAGAGCGTATTTTTTGTTTTCTCCATTTTACTGCCTAATTTTGTTTTATTTTCACACCTGGTTCTAGTTAGAGGGATATCTTTCCACATACCAAATTTCATCGCGAAACTATGCTTCATTTGCCCGGAATTTTGTTTTGTTTCGGACTCAGAAAGTCGAAAACCCAAGTTCGAAATTTTGACCGATTACATGTCTTTCCTACATATATTTTCGGTATGATCGGAAAGTAAAAACTTGATTTTGCCCTTATTGCAGGCATTTTCTTGTCCAAAAAATACATAATATCGTAGGTAATACGTCGCCATTCTTATATCGTTATATGTGTAAATAGGAATGTGTACGCACCGCACACAACTTTTTAAATTAATCTTACATATATGAAATAAATCGGTCTACGATTTCCTAGAACTCGTTGATTGTTTAGTAATTTTGATCGGAAAGTCGAAAGGACTTTGATTACACAATGATATCATTAAATTTCTGTAGATATAAATTCCACATTCCGATCAGAATTACTTTTAAAATTGCGGTATTTACTTATTTAATTAATAAGAATCGGTACAGATTCGCACCGCACAACTTTTCTACGAACTACAACTTGGTGAACTCTCCGATCGTGAAAGTAATTTTGTTCCGATAGTGGAAATTGTACGGAAATTTAGTCATATTTAATCAATGTCATTTATCGGAGAGTTCCACGAATTTACCGATCTATTTAATTTATTTTACATTTGAAATAAATCGGTTAGGATTTGCACCGCACAACTGTCCGACCATATATACCTACACTACCACTTCGTGGAACTCTTCGATCCTGAAAATAATTCTGATTGGAAAGTGGAAATTGTACACATATTTAGTGACTAATCAGCGTCATTTCCACCACTTTTCGATCAAAATTAGTTTCACTGTCGCAGAGTTCCACGAAGTCGTAGTGTATATCTATGGTTACAAAGTTCTACGATGCGAATCCGTACCGATTTATTATACATATAAAAAATTTAACTATATATCTGTAATAAATTCGTAACAAAATCTTTCAAATTTCGTATTTTGAAAATTAGTTTATTTGATACTGAGAATTTTGGATATTTGGGATGGATTCGATGGATTAATATTTAACATTAAGAAACAATATATTTATTAAATTCAAAATTCCGTGGATTATCTTCGATTAAACTAATGATTGCTATAAGAAAACACTTGATAAATTTGCTATCAGCTTTTCAATCGTGTATGAAAGGTTAAAACTTAATAGTTTTTAACAGAGTCTATAAATGCTGCTACCTGCTGCTAGCATTTTTTTGGCTGTCATCCATTGAATTTTGATTTAGTTATCTTTATCGCATTTAAAATGTTATAACAATAACAAATGTAATTTATTTTATAAACAGAAACGAAATTACTGTTGGTTATATACTCACAAACTAACATTTTTCATGTACCGGGCACATACTCCACGAGCGGAACTCATTGTACTGTCCGACAGATATCTGCAGTGGTTCCACCTTTACCTAGTTTCGTTATAGCGTTATGACTATATAACCAACGTTATATGGGGTTTGCGACTCAGCCAGCGATTGCCTGCTCCGTACTGATGAGTAGTCCGAAACGCGTCTGCGGATTGGGATCGCAGGCTGAATCGCAAACCTGGGGTTTGTCTTTCGTCCTAGACACCTAGACGATTGCTTTAGTGACACATATAGGTATCTCCGAATCTTTTATTCGTGTTTTTTTTGCTAATGATTGTGTCACTTTTTCCAATATTCGTGGTGCCAATGCCAAGTGTTATTTTTAAGTAAACACACTCACAAACCAATCCTTTAAATAATAAATCGGTGCGTTAAATTCGCACCACACTACCTTCCAACCATAACCACTACGATTTCGTAGAATTCTACGATCAAAGATGCAATTCTGATTGGAAAATAGAAAATGTTCATTAGTTTTCGAGATATTTGTAGTTATGACCATTTTTATAATTTCCGACATGGTATCTCTTGCAACAACCCTTTTTAGCCATAGACGCATAGACCAATACTCAAAATGAAACACCATGTATAGCAAAGATTAGCATCAATTTTTGTAGACAAGCTAAGTTTCATGATTGCATTATCACTGGCATTACAAGTATCTATCTAAATGTAGTCTCATGAGTGTAAAAACTATATGAAATACAATCAAGGAAAAATAAGCATTAATTTTCTCGATTACATAAATCGCATACACACGCACACATAACCAATTCACAAATCGGTACATTAAATTTCCACCGCACAACTTTCCGACCATGTATACTACGATTTCGTAGAGCTCGTCGATCGTGAAAGTAATTTTGATCGAAAAGTGGAAATTACACACAAATTTAGTGATATCAAAACGTAATCAATATCATTTCCACTTTCCGATCAAAATCACTTTTACGATCAAAGAGTTCTACGAAATTGTAGTGGATACGATCGGAAAGTTGTGCGCGGTGCTAATTTGACGCACCAATTTTTATATTACGTATTGTTGTTTTATTAATATTGGATTTTATAAAACAATATTCAAATTTAAATTGAAGAGAAATATTACATGAATTTGCGTTTTCTTCATTGAACACGAATGATTTCTTGGATAATTCACTAATAATTTAAGAATTCGTTTTTATATTTATTTATGTCATTACTAGGATTTACTTTTACCTTTTAGTTGATAAGAGCTAAAATTCTAATTTGTAATTGCGTAACCAATAGTGAAATTGTTTAATAGCTTTGAATTTATCTATTGTACGTTTTTTGTAATTAGTCATTGATAATTTGTTTGCAGCTTTAGCTGACAATGTAAATTTGAATCATATATCAGTGGTTTATTTACCTGAACCTAAAGGATTAGTAATTTGATTAATAGTAATGTTTATAAATTAATATTTATACATTTAATTTGATATTAGTTCCTGATTCAAAGTAATTTTGCACAAAGTCTATAAGAACCTGAACAATTAAAAAATCAAGAATTGGAAGAACTGTTACGGGATTCCAGGAATCATGAAGAAACTAGAGAACAACGGGGTGAAAACAATTTGTTAAAAATTTCAATTCTAAACTTAAGTTCTATATGCAACACTTGTGCGTACTACCAACGGTACTACTTAAATTTACATCTTTAGAAGCAGTGGTAACCTTATTTTTGTTTATTATTTTTGAGTTGTCTGCTTTATTATGAAATTTATTTGTTGATTTTCAACTTTGCTTTCATATTTGTTTATTTGCAATTTGTATATGATGTTTCTGTGTTAACTAATAATGAAATACTCTTAATAAAATTTCAATTTGTATCGTTTCAGTTATGTTTCAGGCGTAACCATATTGGGCACGCCAAGCGAAATCTACAACTTTGGAACCCAGTATTGGATCATCACGTTTTCAGTCATTCTCAGTGGCATTGTGATAGCGTTTATCTATTTGCCAGTTTTCTTTAAACTTGAAGTTTATTCTTCTTATGAAGTAAGAATCAACAAATACCAAAGATATGGATTCACATTTTTAAGCAATTTAACTTTGACCTCAAGCCTTGACCTTCCGTGCATGATTAGTTGAAATTTTAAGGTTAAGTTTTCATATAAATTTGAATCCATCTTGAAATGAATTTAAAATAATTGTTTTGAAATTTGTTCGATTTCAGTATTTGGAATTTAGATTTAGTCGTACAGTGAGAACACTAGCATCAGTATTATTCGTCATTGACGAGGTAATTATCTCAAAACTTTTGATTTAATTTTGCTAACAAAAAGAAATTATTTTTTAACTATATATTGCAGCGTTATATTTATTCCTGACTTGAACGTCTGTTGGCTTGTTTATTCAGAATTATTTCTTATAATTGTTAATTAATAATTGCAGATATTGTTCCTGCCGATATTAATTTACGTACCTTCGTTAGCATTCAATCAAGGTAAGTAAACAATTAATTACGGCGTCGCTTTTGGTTTGGATTTCGGTTTCGTGTATGTAGTAGAGCAGAATACGAAATGCGAATGTCCAACATAGGCCAAAGTATAATTTCAATATAAACACGCATAATATTTGAAAATAAATACAAACAAATCGCATCATTAATTGTGGAAAACTTATCGTTTGCAGTTTCTGGCATTAATTTACATTTAATTGGAACGATTGTGACTCTAGTTTGTATTTTCTACACCGTTTTGGTACGTATAATAAGTATTTTAATAATAATTAAATAATTAACGACACATTCTCGTACGAATGCATGGCCAATTATAATTGATTTCTATTAGATAAGTCATTGCTTAATTAATAATAAACAATTGTTCACGGTTTCAGAGATTTATAAATTCAATTAAAAATTTCTCTTGTCTTTTATTAGTGTTAATGCATCATCTCCATCTGTCATATTCTATTACGAAATGTATTTAGAAAGGCTTATTCTCACGGTGGCAAGTTCTTCGTTCATATTTTCATTAATATTTTAATTTTACAAGAAAACTTTTCTCTCTCGACGGGGATCGAACCCGTACCTCTAAATTTCTAGTGCGGTACCAGGGTTTGATCCCCGTCGAGAGAGAAAACTTTTCTTGTAAAATTAAAATATTAATGAAAATATGAACGAAAAAATAGCCACCGTGAGATTAAGCTTTCCTAAATACATTTCGTTATTGAAATAACTCACGTTTTCCAAAAGTAATTCAAATTGTACATTAACATACTTCATGTTTTGTTTTTCATTACTATGTTTTAAATTTCATTAGGGCGGACTACAAGCTGTTGTATGGACAGACACGTGGCAAATAATTGTCATGTTCATATCTGTTGTGGTTGTCGTGATATTAGGAACAATTGCAATTGAAGGTGGAATGGAAATGATATTTGATCGAAATGAAAATGGTGGGCGAATGATATTTTTTAAGTAAGATATGTTGTTTTGTTAATGTTATTGAAGTAACTAATCAACATCTTGATTTTCAGCATGAGCCTAAGCCCATATGAGCGTCAATCTTTCTTTGCGGTTTTGTTTGGCGGATTCACTTACTGGACTTCTTACAATTCAGTTAACCAAACAATGGTGCAACGGTACATGTCCCTACCTACTGTTTCCACATCAAGATGGTAGATTTCAAAAATCTTTTGCTTATTTTAATTTTAATATTGCTTCTGCAATAAAATATTTATAGGTCCGTAGCATTGTTCACTGTAGGTGTTGGCGCATTCTTAACCATTTGTTGTTACTCGGGGTTGTTAATATTTGCAACATACTTCGAATGCGATCCATTGTCAGCAGGGCGTATTAAAGCTGATGATCAACTTTTACCATTGTTCGTTATGGAAACGGTTGGACATTTGCGCGGTGTACCTGGATTATTTATTGCTGGTGTTTTTGGTGCCGCATTAAGGTAAATTTCGTTATATTATTAAGGGCAAATCGAATTAAGAATAAGAAATTAAATTTTAAGTGAAATCTGAAGTAGTTTAAGCAACGCAACATTAACTCGAAAACTAAGCGTCGGTGACTCAGATGTACGGCCGTTTCGTCCTATGACTCATCAGCATGCCTTTGAGTGTGATACTGATTTTTCAAGCCAAAGTTGCGCCTTTTACGTCGAAACCACCGGAGATTGTTCAATAGACGTAAAAATAAGTAATCCGTGTGTGAAATACTCCAACTACATGCTTCGTCATGATCCTAATTTGACTTGAAAAGTCAGTATCACACTCAAAGGCATGCTGATGAGTCCTCATCGGACGAAACGGCCGTACATGTCTGAGTCACTGACGTAAGGTTTTCGAGTTAATGTTGCTTTCGTTAAAAGAGACTGGTGAGATTTTTCAAATTTCACCATTGACTAACTATTACCGCCATTCACTTGGGTATAAATCCCTCTTATTTTGATTTATTTTAAATTTTAAGTATTTTCGAGTTATTATGATTCTTTACATAATTGCTGAAACTGTTTTCTAATTTTAGTTCCTTGTCGGTAATATTAAACTCAACATCGATGGTTTTCCTTGAAGACTTCATCAAAGGTTGTCTACGTATGAACTTACCCGAACGCACTGAAAGTATTATTGTAAAAATCGTCGTTCTCTTCTTAGGCTTAATAGCCGTCGGATTTCTATTCGTTGTTGAACATATGGGTGGTGTACTTTCGGTAAGAATTTTGATATAACTGCATCATTTTACATTAATTATGAAATTGTAGATGGCTGCTTCATTATCTGGAATTGCGGCAGGAACAACTTTTGGTGTTTTCACTTTAGGCATGATTTTCCCATTTGCAACCAACGCTGGTGCTTTAATTGGTGGACTTGCCGGGGCATTAATGTCTGGTTGGGTTGCTTTTGGTGGGCAATACGTGGGTGCAGCTGGTCTTGTTGTACCACACAAATTGCCTGTGTCAATTGACGGATGTGTGGCTAGTCATGGTTTGCGAATTAATTATACAAAGCCGGTAAAATTAACATGTGTTTTAAATTCTTAGATTTATATGTCATTAATTCATTTGATTCATCTACATAGATCTATCCTGATGAATCGGACATTTTTCCACTATTCCGATTGTCTTATCATTGGATAACTCCGATTGGTGTATCTACTGTGTTGGTTGTCGGCATATTTATAAGTTTGATTGGGCGGCAATATGATTTGAGAACTATGGATCCGGATTTAATATCGCCGATTTCACAATGGATGTTACCCTCTGAGTCGAAACATTTTAGAGGCACTGCAGCTCAACGAGTCAGACGAAAACAACGAACGTTTGATACTTTAATGCAAGAAATCAGAGCACCTCAAACAACTAAGGTATTTTTTTTATCAATATATTGTTCAATTTCATAAATTATGATAACATCCGTTTCATCGGATATTGAAGGAAGAATAAGTTTCTAGAATTTAAAAATATAATTGATTTTTTTTTAGTCAAATTATGTGTTTTAATTAATTAATGTTTGCATTTGCAGGATAGTCCAACAATCTCTATAATCGACAGTCGGCACTCATCAATAACATAAACTTAACTAGTTGTTATGAAAAGTTTAAATAATTTTATTAGCAACCACAATTATAAAACGTAATAATTTATTTTGTGAAGTTACTTATATCAGTGCAATGGTTGATGGCAAGATATTTTTAAATATTGTTAGGTAAATATTATAACATGTAAACTTACTGAGTCTGAAGATATGATAGTTTTACAGATTATATATAGATGTTCTTTTATATATCAAATTTATTTTATTAAATAATGTAAAGTATTAAAAATAAAATCAGGAAAGATTATGTGATTTGTGTTATTTGGCTGCGTTGCCAATGAAGTACAGGGACACGTTTCAAATAGATGTAAGAAAAATTAAATGCTTCGAATAGAATTAGATACTTTTTTGTTTGAATAGTTACGAAGTTACATATAGCACATGTTCTGCAGAATATACATACATAGTAAGGATAGGACGGATCTTATGGAAATTTTGAATTTTCAATATTTACTTTACTACGTAGTTTTAAATAAACGTTTTAAATTATATTTTTAAACTACATTTATTTAAAAGTTCGTTTTCAACTGCAGTTAGTAAATTAATATCAATAACTTTATATTACTTAATATTAAATAAGTGATTACATTTGTATGAACGTATGTCTTAACTAAAAAAATAAGGAGAGTTGCGAGATTGCGCGTCAAAAATTTCAATCGTCGGGTGTATTCAACCCGGACGCTTATAACAATGGCCGCGTTCAGCGAACTACAGCGCTTGCAGCACTTCAAAAAATCGCTAGTCCGTGAAACGGCACTTTTAAAGGCGCTTTGCTGCAGCAATCCGTCATTGATGACGCGTACATATTTTTTGCTGCATTGCTTTATTGAAGCGCTTGACGGTAGCAGATTTTTTAATTGCGGCGATGCAACCGCTGTAGTTCACTGAATGCATCCAATGTAAACGTTGGAATTTCAAAATGTCGTGATTAGTCTGCCAATACATCAAAAAAAATTTAAAATTACCTCTAAGAAGCAGACAGTAATGCCGAATGCGCATGCGAAGACATGGAAAGTCTAAGATGTACGGTCTCACCATTAAACAAGATTTCTTAAATTTATTATTATTATTTCATTTTCAGTGGACCCCTCATGATAATAAGCGAAAAACATTTACTGATAGCTATATTAATTAAATGTTTTATAAAAATCATTCCTTAAATATTTGTAGAACTAATATAAAAATAGATTTGAAAATGA
>JARJEB010031994.1:0-10998 GCA_030264535.1 Liometoxenus newtonarum | reverse complement strand
CTTTTCTCCAAAACAGATCATTGCTAACACATTTTACTTATCAGATTACCACTCTCCATAATAAAGGTTTCAAACATTCGGCTTGAATGCAACAAGTAGATCCAGGCTTCTCATTAAATATTGAACCTAGAAACAATATTTATTTGCCGGTGAGTGTGCAAACCATCAGTCACATAACACTGCGACTAGTTGATCAAGAAGGACGTTCTGTAAATTTTAGAGGAGAAACAATTGTTACACAGTTAGAATTGAAAAAAATGGGATTGACTTTCAATGTGAAAGATGCCACTAATAATATGAAATGGATTACTACAGTGTCAAACAGATTTAGTTCACCACGACAAGGTGAAGGGCTAACATCAGGTGACAAGTGTGAAAATAAAAAACCTTGTTATCTCAGTCTAGCTGCATTAAACTTGATTTAATGAGAAATAGACGTAGCTAACTATGAATATACTCGAAAATGAGCACCGAAATGCTAAATATAACCGAAAGCGTACACTTTGAGTATAGTATTATAGTATTATAAGAGACCAATATCATACATAGGATGACGAAATACAAATTCTTATACAGCAACAAAATGTATGTATGTACTTTACCTTTTAAAAGTTACATTTTACTTGCGAGAAAGGTTGAACTTCCACAAAAGACACCACCTATATCGGCTATATCTGCGGTATCATTAACGAGAAATGCATACAACTTTTTATTCCAATATGTTAAAATAGAAAAGATTCGTGACGTTGGTATGACAACTATAAAAGGTTAACTAACTAATAAAACAGATAACGAACGAAATTTAATTTATGGATGGAAAGGGAGTGGAAAGTCTACCAGGTACGACAGCGTTCCTGTCAGCCGATGCCGAAAAAATGCTGCATTATTACGAAGTCTACCTCCACTCACATTCAACGCAGCAATACTTTGCTAATGCCTCAGAATATATACTTTTAATCCGTTCCAGCGTACACGAGTTATGACTAAATAATTAAAAAGAAGACAATAAAAAATATGATGGAAAGGAATAAAATCATAATGCTAAGTTGCCAGTTGTCAAATATTTATACTGAGGTCGGAAACCATTTGCTTTTTGAAGTCGAATCAATAACGCATGGGTGGTGTAATTAAAATATATTTTCGTGCAATTAACTATTCCTCACGCTCCAAATTAATTAACATTTTCTTTTCGTGATGCGAGGATCGATTAAGTGCAAGACCGAAAGCGGGGTGTTGGCGATATTTTCCAGTTTTTAAAAGTTTTTTGTTTGGTTCCTACTATTACCATTGTTCTTCTGGACCAGAAGGACGGACGTTATGTTTGTTACGTTTTTTCACCTTTTTTACCTTTGCCAAGATATTTGACGATTCATTGGTAAGCGTTGTTTAACAATGTTTCCCAATTATGGTTTGTTCTGTTTTTGTTACCTTTTAGTGAGTTGATCGCCAAGTGACTATGCGTAGAAATTACACCCGTGACACTAAATATTGTGGTAGTTCGGTAAAACATACATGTCCACGCCGGACGTTTCATTCAAAAGGAACGATAATTTGAGGCGTCATTGGAAGGAATTCCATACCAAGACAATTATTCCATCTACGTCTAGCAGTAATGTTGGACCTGGAGAATATGATGCATTAATCCCTAAGAATATCAAAGTTGTACCTACAGAATCGACAAAGGACACGAATTTAATGGAGGTAAGAAAATGTTGGAGAAGAGACTTTATTCTTTCGTTGTCCTCTTATTCTTATAACAATTTTGCATAAATATTTATACATTTTTTATAATTTTTGGACCCACTGAACTGAACTGACCCAATTCCACACGCATATAAAGCGACTACCAATGTTTAGTACAACTCACAGTTACCACATGATCTTTATTGAATTATTCGCGTAAACATCTATTAGTAGGCAGTAAAATATAAATACTGGAGTCAGTTTGTTAAATACAAAATATAATCATTATTCATCGATGAGAGTGCAGTGTGCCTATCACATTAGAATGGATATATGAGTTTGTTACCTCGGAGTCAGCCTTAGTAAAAATGTATAAGTGCGACAAATGCAATACCACATTTACTATGCGTACAAATTACACCTGTCACACTAAATATTATGGTAGTGCTGTAAAACATAGATGTCCGGTGTTTTCTCTTTCATGCAAAAGGAAGGACGACTGGAGGCGCCATAAGAAGAATTTCCATACCAAGACGATTATTCCATCTACGTCTAGCAGTCTACGTCTAGGTATATTGGATCTGGAGAATATGCTGAAGTAATTCCTAAGAATAGGAAAGTTGTACCTGCTGAATCGACAAATTAGCCGAAGTTAATGGAGGTAAGAGACTGTTAGAAACGAAACTTTATTCTTGCGTTATCCTCTTATCCTTTTTAAAACCATTTTACATTAATATAGGACTAATAACGACTCTTCGGACACAGTTATTGTTGTGTTAGCCCCTGCTTCCCTCTCTGGGGATCTCAAGGGTAGTTGGCGAGAGGGCTTGCGTGCCTCCTCGACCCGGCGAGCTGTACTGGCGGCAGTGTATCTGCTGATAGGTCTAACCATGCCAGGGAGGTCAAAGGGTAGAAGCCAGACTAAGAAGAGATCCATAAACCTGCTCGGCTGTAGTAACGTGGCTTAGGGCTTGCACAATAGGTTAACGATGTTTGGCCTACTAGAGCCATCAGATCTGTTATATCGGACCTGTCACTGTTGTGGTCATGTCTCGCGGGTGTCAAGTTTCGAGGATCTTGGCTTAACCGCCTGAATCAAGGTGGAAAGGAAACCACTAAAAATAAATACCTCAATCCAAGGTGAAACAGCATAAGCCGATCGATTCGTGGCTAAGGAGAAGCTTAGTCTTATTATGCGAACTCCGGGTACCAGGCGACCCCCGGTTTCAATCAGCCTTATTACAGTACTGCGGGGCTCTGCTGTAACTAACCTTTATTTCCCTAACTACTCGTGGGACCATTTATGAACCAAAGTAAAATAATCAAAGGAGTGGACGGCTCCTCAAAAACGTCCGAACAAACGGTTGCTGAGGGATCGACAAAAGGTGTTGTGCCTATGGAAACCCAAAGCATGGAGGAGGAGCTGCTCGTTAGTAGTGAAGACGAGCGTGCTCAAAACCTTAAGGGTCCAAAAGACTCGAAGGTAAAATTGTGTGGCGCTGCCAGCAAGAGGCTAAATTTCCTCATGAAGTCAGGGATGGAGCCAGAGGTAGGTCGTGAAAAGGCACTCGTGCCTTACAAGAGCAGCCCCATTAAGGCCCAAACTGGCAAACGGATCCGCTCGGATGGCAGTACACCAAACGCGGCGGTGACCAAACGGGTGAATAGGCAGTCAGTGCCTGTCACCGCTGGTCCGTTCGTGTCGTACAGCCAGGCGGTTTCGGGTGTCAAATTGGGCATCACTCTAGAGGGCTTCCCGAGGAACCTCATGTCAGCGGAGCAAATTGCAGCCGTGCGTGAGGCAATCTTGGAGAAGATCCTGGAAGAAGGGACCAAGGGCTCACTAAAGCCCAAGTACCAACAACTCCACTAGCGGCCTGGGTGGTTGGCGATCACATGCGATCACATACGCCGATCGTACAATAGACGACTGGTTAAGAGGCACTGCGGTTGGTCTTAGGCTGGGGGAAGGAATCAAGCTAGAGGTTTTGGAAGAGGCAGAGATGCCTGGATCCGTAGTCCTAATTGGTTACTTTCCCAATAGCCTTGACTACAAACCGGAAAAGGTGCTGGGCTTCATTGAGGCTCAAAATGACCTCAATGCCAAGGGCTGGAGGGTTCTGCGGATGAACCCTGTGGGGACCAAGCTTGAGGTTACCATGTCAGTAGATGCCCAATTTGCTAACCGAGTAAAGGATATGGGGATGAGTGTCAACTATGGCTTCGGTCAAGTTGTACTCAGGTCCAGGGGCAAGCAGGGGCCAGGGGAAAGAGCCGCCAGTGGCCAGTACCTCCAGCCCGGTCGAGACTGCGACTGAGAGGACGGGGGACCAGCAGGGCCCCTCCTCCAAGAAGTAGGATGGCGGGCATAAGGTGCCTACAATTGAACCTCCATCACTCTAAGGCGGCATCCAGTGCCCTATATTGGAGGTTCAAAAATATTAAAGTTTGAGGTTGGCTTCCTACAGGAACCCTGGATGAACAGGGGTCAGGTTAGGGGTCTACCCAAGGATAGTTGTAAGTTGATTTATAAGGTCGACTTCATAAGACCGAGAGCAATCCTAATGCTCAGCAAAGATATTAATGCGACACATGCTCCAGAATTCACCACAGGGGACTTGGCGGTTGCGCTAGTGGAAGTCCCGACAAAGAAAGGCAAAGTCATGGCCTCAGCCTACTTTCCAGGTGAAACGGACAATCCACCGCCAGAGGACGTGAGACGTCTCATCGAGTGGTGCAAAAGAGGGAACAAGCAGTTCCTCCTGTACTGTGATGCCAACGCACATAACACCGTGTGGGGCAGCACAAACACCAACAATAGAGGTAAGCAGCTTTTTGACTATATTATCGCTAATAACATAGAAATTAGTAATAGAGGCAGTGAGCCTACCTTTGTGAACGCTATCAGGCAAGAGGTGCTAGATATCACCCTGACTGTGATACCTTCACACCAAATTCAATTAAGAAATGGCGCGTTCTAAATGAACTCTATGTCGGACCATCGACAGATCGAGTTCTACATTGAGGCGGAAACTGGTAGGGTGGTTGAGTGCAGAACTCCAAGGAAAACAGCCTAGAGCATCTTTGAAAAGCGCCTTAGTCTGATTACGACGATCTATGCCTCAATATCCACACTGCGCGGGAGCTTGAACAAGCTGCGATCCTACTTAAGGAAGTGATCAGGAAGGCAAAGGAATCCAGTTGTCCACTAAAAAGGAGACGTCTCTCTAGAGACGTGCCCTGGTGGAACCAGGACTTAAATAGCCGAAGGACACAAGCCAGGAAGGCTTTCAACAGTGCAAGGAAAACAGGCAACTGGGATGCCTATAGAATAACACTGACTGAGTACAACAAAGAACTACGAAGATCGAAAAGGAGATCTTGGAGGACCTTCTGTGAAGGAGTTAGTGACACAACCCCAACAGCAAGGCTCCAGAAAGTCCTATCAAAGGACCACTCAAACGGTATAGGGTTAATCAAAAAACCTGATGGGAGCCATGCAGCGAGTCTCAAGGAAAGTTTAAGTGTTCTCCTGAAGACACACTTTTCAGGCTCCACAGCTGCAGACTCGCCTGCTACGACTACTTTATCTTCAGAGGGAATACTGTTCCTCCCGACTAGAGAAAGTAGAAGAATAGGTGGTAAATTTTTTACCAATGACAAAATTAAATGGGCGATAAACAGCTTCAAGCCCTACAAAACGCCAAGAACAGACGGCATATTTCCTGCACTTTTACAACAGGGCCCCCTACCTACAGGCAATATATAAAACCAGTTTCATACTGGGCTTCACACCAACGGAATGGAAGGAAGCAAGGGTGATCTCTATCCCCAAATCAGGATGCAGACCGCCCGATGAGGCTGTCATATCGCCCGATTAGTCTGACCTCATTCCTCCTACAAACAATGGAAAAAATTGTGGATAATCACATTAGGAGTGGAGCTCTAAAAGACAACCCACTCCATAGGCAGCAATTTGCCTATCAGCCTGGCAAATCTACTATGGATGCCCTACATAGCCTCACTACAGGCATAGAGGCATCACTACATCACAAGCAGATAGCGCTAGGCATTTTCGTGGACATTGAGGGTGCGTTTGATAATGCTACCTTTGAATCCATGGAAAAGGGAGCCATCAGGAAAGGAGTAGACACTCCTACAATCAGTTGGATTAGATCTGTACTGCAAAACCGGAAAATTACTGCGGGTATAGGTAGTGAGTCGGACACGGTTATCACGGGAAAGGGATGCCCACAGCGCGTCGTTTTATCGCCCCTGCTGTGGTGCATCGTGGTTGATGATCTTCTCGCCATCCTGGCAGATAAAGGTTACAGTACACAGGGCTACGCCGATGACATAGCTGTCGTAATTAGAGGTAAACATGATAACATCATATCATCCTTGGCCCAAGATGCTCTAAACACCATTCTAAGATGGTGTCTGAGGGAAGGCTTCAATGTCAACCCCTCCAAAAAACCGTTGTGGTGTCATTTACTAAGCGAAGGAAGCTCAATATAATAGCTCCCATAGTAAAAGGGCAACAAATATCTAATGAAATGAATTATCTGGGGGTCACAATAGGTAAGAAACTTAATTGGAACACACACCTGGAGAAAACTCTGTCCAAAGCAACATCAGCACTACGGATATGCCGCAAACTCTTTGGAAAAACCTGGGGACTAAAACCAAAAATGATGCACTGGCTGTACATCATGGTTGTGAGATCCATCGTTACATATGGTTCACTGATATGGTGGACCAAAACTGAACAAGTAATGGCTAAAAAGAAGCTGCAAGCACTTCAGAGACTAGTCTGTCTTGGAATCACGGGAGCTGAACACTCTACTCCCACTGCGGCAATGGAAGCGTTAACAGACCTACTTCCACTGCATGAGCAAATTAAAAAAGAAGGTCTAATGAGTGCACTGAGGATGGGATGGACTGATCCCTGCCAAAGGATTGGACACTCACGGATACTGAGCTTAATAAAGCCGGGGGACATTCAAGTGCCAATAGACACAATGTCGACCAAATTTGACTTTGAGCCGCGTTTTGAAGTGATTATTGATAGTCGCCACAACAGCATGGGCAAAGTGGAGGAACTAAAAAACCACCACACCATCTGGTATATGGATGCATCCAAAACAGAAAGTGGCATCGGCATAGGCATCTTTGGGCCTAAACATAAGGAGTCCATTCCTCTCGGGCTTGACCCATCTGTTTTGCAGGCCGAAATTCTTGCCCTAGAGAGGTGTGGCCAAGTATGCACGAACAGAGGCTACAAAGGGGCGCGCATCTATATCACCACGGATAGCCAAGGGGCCCTGAAGAGACTAAAAGCATGTTGCTTTGACTCAAGGGTCACTTGGAACTGCAGACACGATCTAAACCAACTTGGTAAGAAACAAACTCACTCTAATGTGGGTACCCGGCCACACAGGGATAGAAGGAAACGAACAGGCCGATGGACTTGCAAAGCAAGGAGCGTTGACTCCCATTATAGGGCCGGAACCGCTGTGTGGTCTACCAAAAGAACACAGACGGACCGTAATCCAGAAATGGGAAGAAGTATGCAAAACGAAATACTGGGTAGTTACATCAGGGTTTGCCCTGGTGATAATCCAAATGGTTCATTAACTTCTCAGCAAAAAGGGCCAAACAGCTCCTATGCCTCTCTAAAAATGAGATAAGACTGCTAACTGGGCTCCTAACAGGCCATTGCCCTGTTAAATACCATCTTCACAAGCTGGGCAAAGAGGATAACACCACTTGTAGACTATGCGAAGAGGCGGGGGAAACAGCCCAACACATACTATGCGAATACGGGGCAATGACTACCATAAGACAGGCACAAATGGATGGTAGGGTGGTAAGTGGACTTTCTGGGAAAGTAACAAATTAGAAGGGTAATGTACAATAGATCTCAATAGGTCGCAGTGAGGAAAAGCTTTCCGAAGCCAATCGACCCCATCAAATCTAATCTAATCTAATCTAGCCCCTGCTTAGGGCCAATTGTTATGAATGACCTTGCCACCTTTGTCACTGATAGACTTCCTTTTGATCTACCATTTCTCTACATCTATGTCGATGATACATTAACCTGTGTCCCAGCGGATCAAGTAAATAACACCCTTACTTACTTTAACAGTTATCATCCGAAATTAACTTTCACCTTGGAACTACAGGACAGTAATAGTTCATAACCTATCAGATAGATTAATCACAGATTGTTACACCAAACCAACCAGCGCTTTAATTATCAATTATAATTTAGCGCACTCTATCTCTACCAAACGTAACATCATACAAGGGATGGTGAAGAAAATTGTGTTACTTAGCGACCCTGTGTTCCATAACAACAATTTAAATACACTTAAAAATATTCTTAAAAGTAATGATTATCCTCAACAACTAATCAACAAATTGGTTCCTCTGTTTCACCATGGCTTCCGACGAAATATTCCTGCCCCTTTTGATGTACCTAACCCTATCAACAATATCATTACCAGATACTTTAAAATTCCTTATGTGACAGGAGCGTCGGAGAAATTAGCCAAATTACTCAAACATCATCACGTCAAACTTGTCAATTGCCACACAGTTTCGAGCAAAATTTTGTTTTCCAACTTGAAAGACGGTGTACCTATAAACAAACAAAGTGGTATTATTTATAAGATCGACTGTAAAGATTGCCCTAATTTTTATATAGGACAGACTAAACAATACTTACATAACCACATCTTACCACACTCCAACGACTGTAAGCCGGCTAATCTGAGTAAACCCACTAACAAAACAGCCCTTTCCCGCCATGTAATGGAACATAACCATTGTTTTGATTTTGATCATACCACCATTTTAGATAGAGAATCAAACAACAGTAAATGTACCATCCTGGAAATGTTACACATTAAGACACATAAGAACTCAGTCAACTTTCGCTCTGACGTGGAAAGTCTTACCAACACTTTGGGTTACTAGACTTTGCCACAAAACAATAGTATTAAAATGTTTTCTGCCCTTCTACCTTCTCGGTGCCCGTTCTTTATGTGATGGTTGTTTGTCGTAGTTTATTATCTTCTTTTTTGCATTGGTCCTGTGTGTATTTTTGATGGTTCCTACTTTCTAACTGCCGCCACCAGCGCTCGACTATTTTCCCCTTTCTTCGTCTACCATCGGCAATTTGATCATGTCAAGTTGATTTCCGCCTTCGCTATCTTGTTGGTCGGCCATGCTTCATTCAATCACTTTCAACCTAGGCATTGCTTTCGGAATTAATTAATCAAGGATGTTACATCGGTAATTGATACGTACCAACACGATCATGTGTGTTTAATCAGTTTTGTTTCACTCTTTTGTTGTGTTGTCGTTGCTCAGTTATGTAATTTTTATCATTACAACGTCTCACTTGTTCCTAGAACATAATTACATGTTTCACCTGGTTTGAGGTTATGTTGGCAAGAATGGTTTTTTACGTTTACTCTTGAGGCCCCAGTTTAATTCATTATTTTTATTCCATTTGTTTGACATACAGCAATTCTTGGCTGCTTGGTTCTTTGACCACTTCGTTCTTCGACTTCGAGATGTACCGTATTTTACCAACTTACAGTATTAATTGTTAAACAGACAAGGTGAGATATATATTCCATTCTTATAAATTTCATTTGTTCATTTTGAGGCTGATGCCATTTTCTTAACTGTTACAAACTGTTAGGTAATTACCTGTACATCAAATCTGTTTACGTTGGTTCCATTCCATGTCTTACACATATTTTTCCATTACAAGAAATTCTCCGAAGTACTCCTGGTCCTAGCTGTTCTATTTTGTTAACATAGCATTGATAATGTGTCCGTTTTAGCTCTAAGGAGGGTAGTTTGTGTTACTGCCGAAACATTAGCCTATGTCTAATTAATAAATAATTACCGACAAATCTGTCCGAAGAGTCGTTATTAATCCTATATTCATCACACGGACGTCAGTCATTTACCTCGATTTTACATTAGTGTTTATATATTTTTTATTTTTTGATTATAGAATGTCCCACTGCTCCTAGAGAAAGATGAAGTTAATTTCATTCAACGTAAATTGGTTTTTAAAAACAGGTTGGCAACCTATAAACTGGACGCCACAAGTGATCATGTATTACACATTGAAAAATTTTTCAATGACAGTAGAATGAAGTGTATAAAATTATAGTGATAATTTAGCGCGTCGAAAAACGTGCTTCAAAGTAAACATGGAACTCTTCGCTACGTAATTCAAACCAAAGATACAGTCAGCAGGGGAGGATGAAAATCTTGAATCGAACGAATTTTCACTAAAATCATTCAATTCTAAATTTGAAGATGTAACGCGAACGATTAACATCGGTGTATTGTGTGAGTTTTTTTGCGATCATTTGTCGAAAGGGCGCTGACTTTAATGAACATTTTTCGGGATGGGCTCGGTTTCCTACTTGAACATCAATATTAACAATAACGAACAGTAGCAAACTAGTGAGAGTACGGGCGCAATATCCCATGTAATTTTAAAGCAGGGTAAAATCGAACAAAAAGTGGAGGGGGTAAAAGTGGCGATAAAATGGTGCGCTCTGATTGGTTGAAGTGTTGGGATGGCGGGAAATTTAAAAATTTGAATATTCCAAGATGGCTACCGTTATAAGAATGGAGATTTGACATTTTGGCATTGACAATGACAATTGACATTTTGAGAGTGAGAATTGACATTTGGCATATGAAATGGTGCGCTCTGATTGGTTGAAGTGTTGGGGTGGCGGGAAATTTAAAAATTTGAATATTCCCAGATGGCTACCGTTTTGAGAATGGAGATTTGACATTTTGGCATTGACAATTGACATGGACAATTGAGATTTTGACATTGACAATTGACATTTGACATTTTCAGCTTTGGCATTTGAAATATTTGAGATTTTCGCATATTTTGAAGATGGTATTATCCAGATTTGAATATTTTATATTATGTTGTAATTGCTGAACTTACTGTTGTGTTTTGCTCGGTAAATAATAAGACTCGATATTTAATTAACGATTAACAAAATGCCTCTTTATTTTTATATTCTATTGGTATTCCTGATATGCGTGTATGATACTGTGTCACACGCATGCCTTGATCTCTATCATTATCCCTTATCACGCTGCGTCTGGCACTGTTGTCATACTTTATGCCATGGTGCCAACAAAACTAAAGGCCGGTAGAGTAAAATAATGAGCAGGATCTAAACTATAAGCTTTATAACAAGTGTCTCTAAAATTTTGTATTACGTCACCGAGAAGCAAGAGGTCGGTGGCTAAATA
>JARJEB010031983.1:0-15613 GCA_030264535.1 Liometoxenus newtonarum | reverse complement strand
CGAGTGCTGCACATCGCGCGAGTGTGAAATTACGTACACAGTTTTGCCCACGCATCGATCGGAACATTAATAAAATGGTCACTTCGCCATTTTTGATGTTTTGTGGCCATAGTTTCGATTTTTCCGCATTAGTTTTCAGTTTTATTTAACAGTGGTTACAATTTCGGGCGTTCGTCAAATTTCTAGTAGCTACCTAACCTATGACGAAGTGTCATTCCATAGTGATCGTAGGAAAACATCATTTCTGATTTGATTGCGCAGTACATTGTGCCCATCAATCAGTTTCACACAGTTGACATTAAAAACACGCGCGAGAATTCAAAAAGATGAGAGGATATCATTTATTATTAAAATGCAAGCACGAACGTCAAACATGCTTACCAATAGCAACAATCATTTCAAAGTTGGCGCGCATTTGTGGGAGGAGCACTTACTTATAGTGCGTTCGCCGAACGCACTATAATTGTATAGATACTGCGAAGGTATTACTCTCTGTAAACTCTCTTAAAACATCATGTTATTTATTGCCAAAAACAGATTTTCATTATTACGTAACATAATTACTGGCCATGTTACTATATTTCTTTTTTTGCACACACACTATGTTATGAACATTTTTTGCAAAACAGAGCGGATTCTCTAACATAACGGTCACATAAAACTGTTGCGTTATATCCGTAACGTAACACTTCAATCCATCTCCTTCTTTCTCGTTCTATGTTCTATGATTTTACTGAGAATGGTTGTCTTTGGGTTGCATGCTTTTTGAGTTTGTTCAACGTGTAACCTCGCGTGTAACTTGCTGTTGACGTTGGACCGTTTTAAGTTTGACTCGACGTTCGATTTGTTTACAAGAAATAGTAGTTTTGTGATTTATAAATTTCTTATATTGATCATAAATATGATTGTGAGTATGTGCAAAAAATAGTGTTCGCAACTCTTTGTGTTAAAAAGGGTCTTATTCGCTCGTTTTAGACGCTCATAAGACCCTCCTTAACGCAACTTGTTACAAAAATAACTATGCATATATCAAGTGATTTTTAAGCATTTGTATCGTTTCGGTTATACGTGTATGTATATCCTTTTTCGTCTTTCTTTTTATGTCTCCTTCTCATGATGGATTACGTGTTGGTTTGTATATGCATAAAAATTATGAAACTTGTAACACGTTGCATCTTTGAGCGCTTTGAGCGAATCAAAATTGATAATTTCAAGCGCAACTTGTGCAGGGCCGGACTTAGTATTACCGTCCAAGATCCTAAACATTGGCCGCCACGCCCCCGCCGATCAAAAATTTTTCACTTTCATAATTTGTTTCTTCCCTCCCCTCCCGCGTGAAATTTGCCGCCCCTCTAAAAGTGCCGTCCTAGCTACGGGCCTAGTTGGCCTAGGCCAAAATCCGGCACTGCACTTACTTGGGTGTTCTCACACAAACCTGAATCTATTAGCATATTACACGAACACGGAATGTTCGGTACATCAATGAATCAAGAAACGAGGACCAAACGGAGTACATTTTACAAAATCATAAAACTCGATATTATGTAAATCTTCACACTAAGGAACTCGGTAACTCAACGCTGTAACTTTTTAACTCTATACTAATGTAGTCAATCGAATGATTCGATTTGCGAACTGAAATGAATGAATAGAAAGGAAATGAATAAGAGAGTCAATAGTTTAAACGTTTAAATGTCGACAATGTTGACTGTTGACAAGGCCGTCAACGGCTTTGGAAATTTGTATAATTTTAAATTTTTCGGGGATTAATTTATGTGCAATTATTAACTTTTTCAAAGAATATAAAGCGATAAACGATTATTAGATAATTGATTGTCGTCTTGTCTATGAGCGGCAATTTGTTTTTTAATCTTTTCTCATTTGTCACCCACTAGGATTCAGAGTGATTTATTTTTAATTTCAACATGAATAAATTATGCTTTGGTAACTTATAAGATTTTATATGACATTTGAATTTGAATCCTTTATATTTGAAGTTAAAAAAAAAGGTCTGTTTGTTAGTCAGTCCTAGTGCGTCCTGGACTGCACTGACAGACACCAACGCGTTTGTTATACAAAAGTGCAGCCAGTGTATTCGGTGCAGAAGCGCAGTGTTGCTTCCATTCCAGCAGTAAATTATCCATCACTACACTGCTGAACCTTACTGGATAAGAAACAAACCTATTATAATTTCTTGAGTACTTTGTATAAAATGTAGATAGTCTTCGTTTTATTTCGAGGGCATGGCATGGGCAAAGTTTTTTGATTTTCGCACGTCTCTTGATGATAGAGTAGAGTCGAGTAAATGAAACGTTTTATATTCAGCGTTTTGATATTGAAAATGTTCATTAAAAAAGCAATTTCAGTACGTCCATTGCGAGTAACATGAAAGTACTTATAAGAAGTGAATAAATCTGCATGCCGTCTCGTAAATCACGCAGACTGACGTCCAACAAACACCACAAACAGACATTACTTACTATTGTTATGCTATTATGCTATTACGATTACCATTATTACAGTCCTGTCGGTTTGTCGTTTCACTTTAATGGATCCATAACCGAACCGATGCTCTTGTTCTCTTATAACAACAAACTAAATACAGGGTAATAACAATATTTTACAGATTGAAAAACATAATAGGTTTGTTTGTTATCCAGTAAGGTTCAGTGTAGTGCTGGAATTGACGGTCAGTGCACGTGTTTCCACTTTGAAGTTTTGAGGTTTCCAGTATGAACAAAACTATAATTAAAGAAATCTAGAAAAACTCTCGCAGAACTGAACAAACCATAATCTATATTTCTTGAAAAGTCTAAATTCCATTTGGTTTATATTCCCAACACGCATGCGTTGTAATTCAGCACTGGCTGCACTGGTATGCATCTCCTCATGAGTCAGTGTAGCGTGTGCAGTCTGGGACTGGCTGCACTTATGTGTCTGTCAGTGCAGTTCAGGATGCACTAGGACTGACTAACAAACAGACCTATTAATAATAATTTGCTGTTTTGCGCGTTAAAATTATTTGAAAATAAATGAATATTGTAACCTTGTAAAGTTAACACATAAATTAAAATATTTAAACTCCCCTGTATAACATTTTATTCGAATTACTAGGAACGTATTGGCATTATTATTTTCTAAAGACATAAACATGCAAGTCGTTTTACAATTCAATGTTCCAACTATCTAACAAATATTGTTTTCAAGATGATGATCGTCTCGGCATAAAACTATCAAATCTAAAGTGCACTGTGTACAGTTGTTGATGGAACAAATTTCCAAACGCAAAATTATGGTCATTCCCTGAAAAACACATTTCCTTTTTCCTTCGTCTTTTCGAAACAATTTTCATGATGACTTATCTTTCATGCCTTCTTCTTAAATATAAACGAGTATCTAAAAACAATTTCGTTTCTGCATAAAGGTATTTGTAACTATAATGAAACTTCTTCTTCCGTGTCCATCTACGACTCTACAACCATAGATGCGATTATAGAATGTACATATAATGGCCAATAAAGACAAAATTTTCGCGTAAATTGAATGCGGCACTAACTTTGTGGTGTTCATAAAGAGACAAAATGGTTCTTCACTTATTTTTAGGGACGCGCCACAGATGGGTTGCTCTTTTACGACCCTACATTTTGTGATCATACAAGTATAAACTTTAAAGTTTATACCATTTGTACCATTTGGCGCATCGGTGAGGCCGGTCCGGTATTAACTCAATTCTGTGTTTTTTGAAAAGTGTCAATCAATTTTTAAATCTTAATCAACTTGATTTTTTTATAAACTCGTTATGCAACATATTCCTTCATGGACAATGATGTTGTGGGTATAATTTGTCGTTTTGTCGTTTCAACAATGATTTATGATCGATAACCAACGACTAGCCTACGTAACTTGAGAACAGTTGATGTGTGGCTAAATTCAGCACGCGGAAGAATTTGTTTACAAATATAGACAAAATAATTAATTATGACTTTATTATTTAGGCAAATTTGCTTTAAGTGCTTTTATGTGTTTAGTTATTTAATCATCTATTGTCAGTATGAATGATGTTTTTATCTTTTGTTTTTTACTTTTCGGCCATATACCGAAGGTATGTAGGTACAGGAAAGTAAACTGATCATGAAAAAAATTTAAGTCTTATTTTTCTTTGATTCGTGGAGATCCGTTGACTCTAGGGCTTAGTCCCAAACGTCTAACTCGCTTGATTTTGATTGTGGCATAGAACTTGCTATATAATTTGCGAATTAGTTTTCAATTTCTTGCAAGACTTGCCATTACCATTTTTTCTAGAGCTATATAACAATCACCAGCATAACAATAGAATATATAATATAACAATGTGGCTAGGGTAACTCTCGATCACTCTGACGCTCGAAATTCTTCATAGGAAGGATATCGTTATAAATATTAAAACTGACGTTAGACGTCATCGAAATTAAATAAACCGGTACGGATTTGCACCGCACAACTTTCCGACCATATCCACACTACGACTTCGTAGAACTTGACGACCGTAAATATAATTTTGGTCGGAAAGAATAAATGACATTGATTACGTTTTGGTATCACTAAATTCCGGCGCAATTTCTACTTTCCGATCAAAATTACTATTACGGTCGACGAGTTCTACGAAGTCGTAATGGATATACAGTCGGAAAGTTGTGCGGTGCGAATCCGTAGCGATTTTTTTAAAGCAATACGGTTGAGTTTAGCTGAATATTCGCATATAATTGAACAGTGAATTTGTTTCGTAATTTGCCCTTCGATATAATTCGCTACGCTCTTCGATTTTAAACATTGACTTATAGACATTGGAATTATCTGGTTAATGAAAGAGTGCAAGTAATTGTCTATAATTTAAACAAATATAAATTATAATCAAGACCCAATTAACATATTAGAATTTAATTTGTACATTTCGTTGTAATTTGATCATCGAACTGGAACAAACCGCTTCAAAAATATGTAGGTACGCCAGCAACGGTCACAACATCAACAAAACAGCAAGAAAAGCATCGAACTAATTTGTAGGTACTCGAATACAAATACCACGTAAACATAAAATGAATACTTATATAACGGGTCAAATTGAATTTTAATGAAATTTTCACACTTTGTATATAGGTATGGCTGAAGTCATTTAATAATATGTGCCTTTCAGGCCAACTAGGCCTTTTGTTAACTAATTTCATTTAAACAAAACAAGAGAATAAAATACAGTTAAGTATTACACATTAATGTATAATAGGTAATAAAAGTCTAAAACTCTAAACAATTAGAATTAAAGATTATTACCCCATGTGTTTTGATATGAAGTTCGCGTTAATTTAATTTAGTTTTCGAAATTGACTTGTAGACAGATTCCGATTCTCTATACTGGGTGTGTATTCACCCAGGTCGGTTCCACTCGTCTTTCAAACACGGTCCCCAAACTTCTATTTTATGGTCCCGATAGATTTTTACTTTCTGGCCACATACCGAAAGTATGTAGGTATAAGAAAGTAAGGTGATCATGAAAAAATGAAAGCCTTATTTTTCCTGATCCGTGGAGAGCCGTTGACCCCAGGTCAAAAATCGGCTTTTTGGTCTGCTGTCCTTCCCAGTTGAACCTGGAGTAGAAACAAACAAAATCGGCTGGTAAAGAAGACACCTTTACTTATAGGCCAAAACTTCCAACACGATAAATAATGATTGTAGCATAAAAGTATCTATATAATCTCCGAATTCGTTTTCAATTTCTTGCAAGATTTGCCATTAACATTTCTTCTAGAGTTAACGGTTTGGAAGATATGTGCTACCATTTCAACAATCCCATAACAATTACCATCATAAGAATAGAATAGAACAATGCTGCTCCCATCACGCTGACACTATGAATTGACAATATAAACTTCAATATTGAAATGGACGTTAAATGTCATCGAAATTAAACAATTTCCACTTTACGATCAGAATTACTTTTAAGATAGACGAGTTCTACGAAATCGTAATGTATATGGCCGGAAAGTTGTGCGGTGCGAATCGGTTCCGATTTTTATAGTTATTTTCACAACAAGTTACGTTAGGATGTTAGGAAAGGTCTTATGAGCGAGTGTTTTGCGAGCACGAGTGAAGTGATTGCGACTATTGCGAGTAATAAAACGAGTAATAATCCGTGAGGATTATTCCCTTCTTTACACTTCTGTTTAATGTAACAAAAGTAATTCAACGCAAGTAATTTTTAACAGCCGTAGTTCTACCCGTACAATACTGTTTTACCTGTTGATATGCAATACAGTATATGCAGTATATGCAGTATATGCAGTATATGCAGTATATGCAGTGATATGCAATACGGACCAAAATAGTGTCAATAAAATTTAAAAAATTTAAATCTTAAAATAATAAAATCCCGAGTTGGGGTATAGCCAAATGTACATATCCCTTGTTTTTAACTTTGAATATTCTTTTTTTGTAATACTTACTAACAATATGTATATAAAAAAATCGCTACGGATTCGCACAGCACAACTTTCCGACCATATAACTACCTATAAACTACGACTTCGTGGAACTTTCTGATCGTGAAACTAATTTTGATCGGAAAGTGGAAGTTGTACCTACAGAAATTTACTGATGTCAAAATGTAATCAAGGTCATTTCCACTTTCCGATCAAAATTAGTTTCACGATCAGAGATTTCCACGCACTCGTTCGTACTTTATGTAATGTCGGAAAATTGTTGCGGAGTTGTCCGATTTTTGTACTTTGAAAAGTAATGAACTTAATTTCCACAAGTATTGTTTACAACTATAGCAACAGCAACAGATAATTAGAATCTTGATTAGTTGCTATTTTTCATTAATTAATGATTCCAGTCCAGTCTAGGTAGATGAGTCGATATAAGTTCACTGATAAATAAACGCATATTCAGTGAAGCATAAATGAAATGACTGATGTCGGTTCGGTTCGGTATAGTATGTTCATTTGATTGTGCACATCTCGTTTCCAAGTATTACGAAGCAACTATTCGAACTTTTGGAGTTTGAGCGAACACGAAATGCGTCTCCGACACTGGCTCCTTCAAGGAACAATCGTTTAGTTCCAACAAGAGTTTGATAGTACTAAAATTGAGCAATCACAGCCCGTTTACAGTTAGTTTACTAAATAACGACCTATGAGTAGTATGAGAGGAGACCTTAAGACCCGTGAGTATATGATGTTGTTGCTCAATATCTTTCATTCCGAAAATGAGTTATTAACTTCGATTAAAATACGATTATTAGTCGAATAAAAGGTGTTTTTTTTCTCGCTTCGACTGCAACCTCTAAGCATGTTTTTATTAAGACGCTTATTACTGTTTCTAATATTTGCATATTTGGATTGGAACGGAATTTTACATGTTTGACGGAAAGTTATCGAATGATAAATCACGCCGATGGTTCGATGTTCGGTTTATTGTTCGATAGTGGAGCGTAGTGAAAAAATTCCTCACTTTGTTGTTGTGTATACCTATATATTGTACAAAAGCCGTTAGAGTTCATAGTACGAACATCACCAAAGCCAAAGCGGCATAAAGTTGTTACCTTTGGCGTTTCGTTGCTGCATTGACTTGATCAACATTATATACCCAAAATAATGCTAACAATAGAAGGTCGTGATCTCCATTTTCGTATAAGAAACTTATAAAAGTTAAATGTTTTTTCGAGTTACTGTTCTTTTCCAATCTGTTCGGTTTTGTATTTGTAGATATACGTGTGCGGATCGTAAAACGCGTTCTAAAGGACCTTCAACTTCCTGTTTCCGTTGCACGCACGGATGTTAACGAACCTAAACTACATCGCAACTTTAAATGAATTTCATTTCATAATTGCAAGAGTTACCCAATTCCTATTCATAAAGAAAAGAGGAAAAGAATTTTGTACATTTTTCACGTATCTATATTTAATCAGCGCAGATAATCGCATATCCGAATATAAAAGGTGATGTAATGACAAGGATATTTGACGATGAATTTTATTATTTCTGATGTATATATGTTTACATTGTCGTTTTATACTTGTAAATTTATATAAAATAACAAAAGGCATTATCATATTATCTTAATTCAATCGCTGTATTGATATTAAACGAACTTTTCGTTTTAGAAATCTAATAAACATTTTTAATAAGTTTCGATTCCCACGCAAAGTTTTCTTCAATTCATTACATTTATAAAATGTATTCGCCTACTTTTGTATTTGCTACCAGCAATAGAATTGACTACTAGTCTTAGTTTTATATTTGATTGTAATTTTTTTTGCATTGTTTTGCAAACGAATTTTGCAAACAATTAACGGTTAGAAAAGTACATCCAAAAATGTCATTTTTATCTTGATTAATATTCTCATTTAAATGAAAATAAACTCCCAAAGTCTCAATAAAAAGTATACGACACAATTTGTGTCCCTCATAATTTTCCCATGGATTCTTATATTTACGTTTCTGTTTGTACTTTGTACTTACACATAAAAAACAAAAATTTTCTCCCAACGTATATTTCGGTGATTTATTTTTTCTTTGTTTACTATTAATTTGATTTATGTAAACACTATAAAAGTCCTATCATGCTTTTGTCTTAATAGAAACTTTTTTAGTACACTATTTACAATTTGAACTAGTATCGTTGATAGTAGTTCAAACCTACGCAAAATTATTGTTTTCAATTAAAAATTTTTGAATCAAGTCAAGGCTACTCGTATTGAGCAATATTAGATTTGCCAGCCGATTTATTCGTTGTTTGCTTACAGTTTGCAGGTACGCCGCTTTTTTTATCTTCGCTTGAGGATCAAAACAATCTCGAAAATGTCATTAATTAATAAGGTAGTATTAGATAATTACTTATTAGGTCACAACTATCTATATATAATAAAACACGCACCAGAACCAGAGTTATAAATTTTATTACGTTTCTTGTTATATTTTGGAATAGTAATTTTTACATTGACCAAATATTTAGTTGAATTATAGAAAAATAACCTTTAAAGTTTCTTTTTTAAAGATTTGTTCTCATTTTGTATACTTGATGATGATTAAGAAGTCATATTTTATTCTGACAAAGTAATTACGGTTTACTTTCTATATTGTTTCGGAATCTTTTTTTTGTGTTTACTTGCTCGGAATTTAAATTTCAAGAAGAAGTTGTTCATCCTCAATTTTCCAATTTCGTATTCTCTCGATGTCACATTTCATTTCGATTGTTATACTAAACAATTTAAAAGGGTATTTAATTTATTACAATGAATACCTACTTTACATGTTTTTGAATAAATTTTTATTTCAATCAAAGCTTTCTTTGAGCATATGTTTAGTTTCACCTTCATTTTTTGCGTCTTGGTGTCATTAAATTATTTGTTTCACTTACCAGCTGGAACAAATGATAAATTTTCCTTTTTCTAATTGTCAACGTCTGGAGCATTTAAATAAACATTTATGAAAAGTATAATTGTCGCATTAACAATAAAACTTGCAATGATCTCGCGGGAGCTTTTCAGCTAACACAAAAAAGAAACTGTCTGATTTAAAGTAAAAGTTAACTTTCCATGATGCAGAAAAAATAAACAACATTAACTTATAAATTTGAAATCATAATTAACTGCATCAGATTTGTGCACGCTTTTAAGGAATAAATGTGTTTAGTTTCGATTTCGAATGAAACTTATTAATTTGAAACATAATAATTCAACGAAATGAAAATTCGACGAGAACGAATTCGGATGAACTCATTTTTGTCAATAACATTTGAAAATAACATAATTTGTTGGTAACAGCTTAATCTGTGGGAATATTTTTCGATTTCATCAAAATGCTTTGATCATCGCACTTAAAAAGAACTGAAAATAAAGTCCATTGCTCGCGTTTTTTTTATTTCGACAAAAAAATTAATAATTTCCTGATCGTGAGAAATTAAAGCGAGTACAGTTAAATCGTTTTGTATACATTTTGAACTAAAATATTTATTTATTTCAACGTGTCACTAATCAGAACCGTGAAAAGATTTAAATCTATAGTTTGATTCGATAAAAAAATATTAATTAATTGCGTTAATTACTTATACCTATTTAAAATTTCAATTTCTTTATATTAATTTTCAAGAGGCAGTTGTTAAACATATGCCAACAAACTTTGTATAAATATTTATCTAATTTCCAATGGTTATTTATTGTTAAAGTGTTATCATTCATTTAAATTATATAATCAAACTATTCGGATTCGTTAGGTCTTTGAGCTAATTATTTATTTGCCGTTATAATTATCGATATTTAAACGGAACAAACCAGTAGCAGGTTGTTTGAAAGAGTTGTAGAATGAAAGAGTATATAGAAGAAAACATAAATAGAATTGAAAATAAGCGGTTGTGATTTTTAGTTTGGTAAAACCTATCACCGATGCTGTCTTAAAATGTTAAAACTGCCAAACACGCCGGATGTGTTCCAGTTGAATTTTTAATTAGCAGCGTATTAACCGATTACTCATTAAGTTAAGCGTACCCGTATATAGGTAACAAGCGATTTGCGGATTAAGTAATTTACCGTTTAATTTTATTTTATTTCATTTTATTTTTCAGTTCGTGTCCCATTCATGTGAAGTCTTTAATTGGTTCACTACCAATGTATATATTTGTAAATATACATTGATAATACTTTCAATACTTAATACAAAGAATATAAATAACACACCAAAATGTTTGATTAGTGTGAGACCACTGAGGACTTTAGATGCTAAATGTCATATTTCAAATTAGATTTTGTTTCGCATTATTATTGAACAGAATAAGTTGATTCGGATTATTCTAATGGAATAATGTTTTTTTGTTGTTGTTTTTTTCTCTTTCTCTCTTATATTCTGTCAATCTATTGAAAGTACCCAATCAAATATTTTGAGCGATCACCTATCTTTCCTTCCGATACCTTCGGTAATACAACAGATAATGTCGTTTTTGAAATCAGGTATAAACCAACTGAGATATTTTTGTTCTCAAGTATTGTTGTCATTCGATACGGATTAAGCAATGCGTACCATCCATGATGATGCAAATAGCACGCCTGCGCACAAAAAATTACGTACCTATCAGTTCCTGTTGCAACACTGTAATGTTAACTCTATATGTGACAACCATGTATGATTTTTTTTTGACACTAGACTTCCTTTGCAACTTCAAGGTTGAATTTCAAGATACATAGCACGCTAGAGTTTTTGTAACGTAAGTCGCAAATAAAATGGGAATTATGTTTTTACTTTTAGTAAAAATTGATTATATAACCAGAATACAACAGTTCCGAACTATGTGTAGAACGAAGCTGTATACCACGCATGCGCACAAAAACTTACTTCCGAACTGTGTGTTGGAACAAAGCTGTTGGAATAGTTAAAACTATGTAACATTACATAATGTGCGTCCATCTCATTAGTTCCAAAAATGTTTACAAATTAGTTACGTAAATTTACATAAAAACATGTACAAAATATATTTACACAGCGAATCTATGTTAATTTACCCAATTTATGTAATTTACAATTACAGATTGAGTAGTAATTATTTTTGATTTACATGTTCTATTCTGTAATTTACAATTTCCTTTACTTTTAATATAAATTTTACATGTTTCCATAAGTACTATTACATCATTTTTTAACAGTGTTCGCAATATTAAACTGTATCTACACAAAACACCCTGTATAGCATTATTATTAGTTTATTGTTTTGTTGCTACTCCATTTATTTATTAGCATATGATGGAGTTAAAAGAGAAATATGAAAGTAAATCTTGTTCCGTGTAAAAATTTTAGCCCACATTCGCACACATACGTACGTCGTCTTGCCTTTTGCACTTTATTGTATTTGAAAAAAAAACAAATACAAATGTTAAATAAATGAAATGCAGAAATATATTCTGCATAAAACAGGGAAACAATGCACAACATCGACATCGCGCCTTGCTTAGATGTACTTTAAACAAAGTCTCTCACAAGGTGTAATGAATAACACATCACATCGTTTTTAATGAATAACACATCACAATCGTTTTCTTTGTAATTTATTTCGATAAAATGCTAAATATATAGAATTGTTCGACGACCTCAAGATGGAATAGAAAAAAAATGCATATATTAGTAAATAGATATGTTGTTAGTCAAGAAGTCGAGACTGTCGACTCGAAAGCAAAGCGTTAATTAAATAATAATGAGAATGGGATTCCGGATATATTTTCTTTCTTGATGTGGATATGTACATTAATTTTTGATATTATCTGCTACTGAATGAAACGATGCAATGTTTGTTACATTTTTGCAATACACAATAATTGCATTAAAATTGCATACGAATATATAGTTTTTAAGCTATATGTGTAGTATAGGTATTTGGGTTAACTATCGACTTTTTTAATTTTTAAGTACTGCGCTTAATAAATTAAATTATTATTATTATTAATAAGTAATTAGAAAATCGTAAGAATATGAAATATTGGAAGTTAAGAGAATCTGTGTTTCGAACATTTCAAAAATAATTAACAATCAAATGAGATTATTTTAACTTTAATTTTCAATTACAAATATACTTACTTGAAATGTCAAATAAATAATTGCCAACAACAAAGAAAACGAAATTTTATTATATCTGATGACGTTTCCTAATGCAAATCAAATTATGTTAAGCAATAATTAGATTAGGTATTGCAAAAAATAATAACTACTCACTGAATGGTGAAAAAATAAGTATCTTAACAATCAGATTATTTTTATTCATATGCGCAGGGCCGGTTTATCCATTGGGCGATCGCCTAGCGGCGCGGGAAAATCAGAATTAATAAACTAAAATGCGTTTATTATTTTTAGAATTTTTTTATTATACCTAAGGCGCTTCAGTCTAATTCGGCCCTGCATATGCTTATATATTATTGGCCCACGCATTTAGATGTTTAATACTTCTTTATCCTTGTTTATTTTACCAATATTTACGTAATAAGTCTTAGCTAAGATAATCTAAATATTTTATTTTATTTTATTTTTATTTTTTCAAATTGTGTAGAGCAGGGGTCGGCAACCTTTTTGAATTGCATGAATTTTAATTAAAGTTCAATTAACAATTAACAGGAACAAATATGCTAACGTTTATGGCAAATCAATAACTAATTCGTCGTTTATTGCCATTTGTCGCTAAAGGGCAATTGCTTACTTAAGCTTACAAATAGAACTTTGTGAAAAATTCTTTGCTTAACTTTTTATTTTTATTTTGCTCGGCGGGCCGCATGAATGACAACGGCGGGCCGTAGGTTGCCGACCCCTGGTGTAGAGAAAAGTAAATCGCATTAATTCGTCACACGGATAAATCTAAAGAGGAACAAAATAAATTTTACTATTTTTTTTTCTACTACTTTCACTTTACTTTATTATTAGGTACTTTTTTATACGCCAAGTAAGATTTTTAGAACAAAGACTTTGCAATCAAGACAAATAGTGGTGTCAGTGGTGTGTAGCTGTGGCATTAAATTGCCACAGTTTTGTTATGTTTAATGTTAAGTTATAACGCAAACGTTCAAGCGAAGTAAGAGTGTGTAAACGAAGACAAGTCGGTGACATTAGTTTTGTTAATAATTTCGGATTCAGAATGCTCACGTTGAATACGCTACGCTTGGATGTTTTGAAAAGAATACTTAGATATAAATGATATGAGTTGAATTAAGAGAAAAAACAAAAAGAAAATTTCGGTTTTCTATTGTCTGATTTGATTTAAGATACGCGTAATGTTTAGTCTTCCAAAATTCGGTGAAATTTTGACATCATTGTTATTAATACAATTATTGAAATGTTTTATTTGAAAGATTGAAAGTTGAATACGTAACATGGAAATTAAATTAATACATTCACAAAATTATCCTTTAATTTAAAATACTTACGTAAATTCAAATGATTTTGCTCAATTTCTTGTACAGTTAAAAAATTATTTAATTTACGAAATAAGATTTGCAAGCACATAAACAAAGATCCTCAAAAATTGATTACATTCTTACACCTTGGGACTTATTTGATAAAATGTAAAATAGCATCAAATAAATTCGTTTTACCTTTCTATAAAGTTTAAGTCATCCAAATCATTCGCGTCTAACTGAATAACTAACAAGTATTTGTAAACACGACTCAATGGCACAACGGACGCACAATCAATAATCCAAATCGTGCAAGCATATTTATCATACGTTCATACAGAACATACAAATCGTACACATTTTTATTATATTTCAAATTTCGTCTTGCGACATCGACATCGGAGTGAAAGAAAAATGATTTTCAAATCACTTCGTTAAAGTTGCTTTTATAATACAGAGCCTTGCAACAACAATCCTAGATTTTGAATCATTCGGTGTAAAATTGCATATTTTCATTTTCATAGTTCATTTACTTTACGGTCACACTTTGTATAAAAGTATTTCACCTTACCAGCTTAAAACTTCCACGTGAAGTTCGTGTTGTGGATACTTGTAAGTATTTACATGTTGCTTCGTTACATATTATTATAATGTAACTCTTAGCAGGCACAGCACAAAAATCATAACTACGAATTATAAGTACGAGCATGTGATTACCATTTTTAGTTTTTCGCTGGCGCATCGTACTTGTACATATTGTCCGTTTTGTATAAACTTACGCCTAAGTGGATGTGATCGAAATAGACTATAATTTTCATATTTGTTTGTTTGATTTACGACTTGATGAATAAAAAGAACGAAAAAAAGAACAGAAGAAAACGATGAAATGATATATGAAACGCGTATTTAATCATTATTACATGTTTGTCATGTTTCTTGCCATAGGTAGATACATCAGGAACAGGATTGCATTGCAATTAATTAATTTCTTTGTTTAATGCAAATATATAACTGAAGATGAAGATATGATTTAGATATTACCCTAGAAATTATTATACAGTAAATTTATTTATAATGTGGCCATCGAGATTTAAATGTTAATAACTTTAGGTCATGTTACTGAGTCTCCTGCCTCGTCTCCTGCGCAATAGTTTGCAAAGAAAAAATCACACTTTTAATTTGGACCAATTTTATCCCATTCTGATAATCTTTAATACCGGCCATAGTCCGATTGCTTAGAAAAGAATTTAAAAAAGTGAAAATTTGAAATTTTATCGTAGGTAACTAACATCAATATTTCATTGATCTGACTAAACGATTGCGTCTATCCATTATTACGTTGTTCAAATGTTTGAACAACATTCTGTCAATTAATAAATTGTTGAGACGTCAGTTTTCGCGAACAAACAACTCAAGAGTCAATCTTATTAAATAATGTCGACGTACACGCTTTCAGAAAAGCTGAAAGTGCTTACAGCAGGGGTGTCCAACCTTTTCGATTCCGTGGGCCATGTTACAAGAAATCAAATTACATTGGGCCGCAAAAGATTCTTAACGTTGGATAGAAAATAATATTTACGCGTTTCCGTACACATACTCGAACGCAGCCATTCGCACACAAATTGTAAAA
Source organism: Liometoxenus newtonarum (assembly GCA_030264535.1). NCBI lineage: Eukaryota > Metazoa > Arthropoda > Insecta > Coleoptera > Staphylinidae > Liometoxenus > Liometoxenus newtonarum. The sequence continues at coordinate 86 of JARJEB010031983.1, read as the reverse complement.
ACGCACACCGCGATCGGGCGCGCAATTCTTACCCACTAGACTCTAGAGTTATCACAAAGTATAAATTTTCGTCACAATTGTCACAA
>JARJEB010031980.1:0-20560 GCA_030264535.1 Liometoxenus newtonarum | reverse complement strand
TGGTGAATTATCTGGTGAAATTAAGATGACTCATTGCATTAGATTTTCCCCTAGATCTCTAGAACTTGTGTTGGTAGACCTTTTAAATGGCATCTCTTTTACTCGACCTTGTTGACGTTATGACGCTCTAACGTCTAACCTGACCGAAGACAGTCTTTGGGCCTGATGCTTAGTTCATTCGGCCCGATTCGGCCTTGAATCGGTATAGGTCGACTTTATGTTCCGCGCGCGCCATAGTACAGTTCAAATCTAGGGTGCATTTTGAAGAACGATTTTTAACAACAAATAAATTTTTTAAATAATAATTTATAGTACCTTGTCGAATAATTCTATACTAATGATTTTTGTTAGTTTTTTCCAATTTTAAAATCCATACACAGACCCCATTGTTGGGAGAAGAAATTTCGTCCAGAAAACGTTACTTGATTTTTCAAGTCAAGATAAAAATAGCAATTCAAGAATTCTTGTCTTTCCAACGAACGTGTCTTTGGGTTTCTGCTTTGCGACTTAGTGGCAATATCACTCACTCGATGAACTGAAGAAAGTGTAAAAATAGACAACATCTTTAAGTATATGTCTAAAATCCACTGTAGAAAAAGCAAGATGAGTTTAAAGTGTAGATCGCCGGAAAATTCTCATGTAATCGCTAATGTTGAACCCCCGATGCAACACGACAAAAACTGTAATGAAATTTTTTATTGTTTTCAAATTTACGACATCTAAGGACGCGTGGAGGAACAGGAAGCTTTCGTTCAAATTCAACTTTTCTATGTTCAATAAATGCGACGTAAACATTGCAACAAAAAACTAATTCGCATTTTTGCAAGTTAGACCAACGCAAAGAAAAACTGGAATTTATGTGTATGTAGTTTTCCGGTAGAATGGTTCAGTTTCCGCGTCTGTTAGTGAACACGTGCATCGCAATATTACTGCCGGGCCGGGCCGGGCCGGTGCAGGGGCCGGGGCCGGTTTTAAGATATTTCCGGCGTTCTTTTTATAATGTGTCTACGTATATGTGCCTGTCGCGCATTTAAGCCATTAGAGAGTATGCACATAAACGTTTTTTTTTTTACTTTCGACTTTTCGAATCTTCCCTTTGCGTTTGTTTGGTCTTCCAGACTTTTCTGTTTGAACCTTCAGCACTTTTTCCTCTTCCTTCTTTCTGATCATCTTATTTCACGGATCGCAAATTCGCATAACAGCACTATATATATATACAGTTGTAGTAAACCTCCCATCGGCGGTCCCACCAGGACCTTTGAGATGTCGACGGGAGGTTTGCCAGGACTACCAAGTCGTCTCGCAATTTACCGATTCCAACAATCACCCTCCTTTTTGTATCCAATGTATTAGGTCGTGGCGATAAGGTAACGGCCAAATATTGCTAGTAGCCAACGACCTTTCGGTCAATCAAGCGTCATAATTTTGAAATTTACTCAATAATGAATTCGTTTTTATAAAAACTCTTATTACATTAACAAAATTATCCGTTTCGGTACCGCTTTGCCTTTGAACTTTCTAATTTCTAAATTGGGATAGGTACTTTGCATAATTTTCAATTATAATAAGTATATGGTAGTTTTTGTTAGGTACTTACTTATTGATTATCTGATAAGAGAATTTATTTGGAGGCGGATATTTTATTTACGAAAAAAAATAGTGTTTGTGGCCTTAAATCAACTTGATTTATGTCTCGTAATTAATAACATAATAGGAGCGGAATAGATTCGGTTATTCTGATAAAAAAAAATGTATAGTAAACTCAAACCAATTTTATTACAACATAAAAACTTGTTTGTGCTATTGAGTGGTCTTTATGTCCAATGAGCGTGTTAATAGAACTATTTCGTGACAAAAAGGGCTGATCAAGATCAAGACAAACAACATAAATGAGAATTTTCTTGCTCATTTCCTAAATTCATTATATTTTTTTGACTTGCACTTTTGAACAACGAATAGGTCCAGGAACTGGATTCCTAACCTTAAAAAATTGTCTCACAACATAATTTGCGCTCCAAATAGGCTTGTATATACTTCAAGCCATCAAGCATTTTCTAAATCTCTCTTGTCTTTAATAAAAATTCACCAAGACCACGCAATGTCTTTTCTTAAGTGCTTTCTGATACCCGTCCTTAGATATTGTATCGTTAATCCAGAAAATACCCCCTCTGCGTCTCAATTGCGTGTTCCGGATATAATCCCTTTTAAAAGAATATTTTGCTGCCTCGAAGATGAACGAAGATGTTGAGCTCTGCGGGGATCTTGCGGTTGCCCTACGAAGCGAAGACTTGAGTTGCGGGAAGATGCCATTGATTTTTCCTGCGTAATTATCACAGCGTCATGCACTTTACCATTATGTAACTTGTAACTGTAGGAAACATAATTGCGAATGAGGATCAAAGGCATGGGCTTTCTTTCTATTCAAAATTGTAATTACCAAGAAGAACTTCGTTTTTTTTTTCTTGGCGAGGATACATACGATAAAATTAAAGTTATTACAATCAATTCGGTACTTACTGGTCTGATACTTCCCATCATTAAGCATCCTACCAGAACCAGACCATCGAAACTCAACAAACGACCTCCTGAAACGCGGGGGTTAATTATGATAGTTTGTGAGTGTTGGACATGGACTTGGGAGCAAGGGCGCGTTCAGAACAACCAACGAATAACAATATTCTGTTATATACGAGTACGTACGATTATTCTTTAGGGGGGATCTTTTCAATTAGAAGACTGCTAGTGCTGGCCCTGGTCCGCTTTCCTCTTCTATATACTTTCAGCCGATAAATGGTCGCCTCACGCTTTATACCTACGTTTTTCTCCTAATACTTCCACATCTTTTCGACACTTCACTAAGGACCTTATTGTTTGGGTTTTCCAGTTTCCGTAAATTCATCTCAACACAACACATCTCCACAGAACTGTAGCATTAGCAACGGTACACAAACAACCAACCCCCCACCCCCTTAAGTACCCTACCCTTACAGAACAGATTAAATAAGATAAAATATTGTTCGGACGAGACAAACGATATTTGCGTCATCTTTTTTTTTGTGCGGCGGGTGTTGTTGCTTCTAGTGCAACCGTGCGCGAATCTTACTTACCTTACGAATTACGAAATGTCGAACTGAAAAACTATTGTCAACCTTTAGAAGTAGAAGTGTTCCAAGAAAATCTGGTCATTGTAAACCCAATTACGTTTTATCGAGCGGGAGCGAAATGTAGGTGCGTGTTTGTTTGTTTATTTGTTTGGGACTATCGTACTCGTTCGTACCTATAGAATGTGGAAATAGCGTAGCTTGGGAGACACGTTTTTACGATTACACAACACTTCGTCTTCACTTTAAGCTATTAAAGGTAGTATGGAAGAGGAAGGCAAGCACCTCTGAAGCTGAAGGCATGCCATATTACGAGGAACTGGGAGTGTTGGAATCGACATAAGTAAACTGAAGAAGAGAATTATGAGATTAGAGTTTTGCGTGTCCGGCATAGATTTGAAAGTGCTTTAAGTGTGTATCTTTCCTGCGTATTCCCATGCAATGCATTATGTCTTTGCCAGTGGCGGATTTAACCCAATTGGGGCCCCTGACATTCTAATGCTCGCAAATGTCAATAATTAAACTAATTATGTGTGTTTTTTTTCATTTTCATTTTACGCGGCGGCCCCTGCATGTTCCAGGTGTGTCAGTATAGGAAATGAGCGGGTTCTGGGCCAGCCTGCAGATGGGGATTTAACATGGAAAGGTGAAGGCTGGAAGGCTGTATGTATTTTTATGGTAGGCTGGCTGGATGGATTATGTGGATCATAAGTGGATTATGTGGATTAAGTGGATCAACCAAACCACATCCACATAGTCCACATATAATCCACATAATCTATGAAACCAGCCTGCCATAAGAAAATCGTACAGTCTTCCATGTTAAATCCCAATTGGGGCCCCCTGACATTCTAATGTTCGCAAATGTCAATAATTAAACTTATTATGTGTGCTTTTTTTCATCACGCAGGGGACCCTGCATGTGCCAGGTGTGTCAGTATATAGGTAATGAGCTGGTTCTGGGCCAGCCTGCAGATGGGGATTTAACATGGAAGGCTGTATGTATTTTTATGGTAGGCTGGCTGCATGGATTATGTGGATCATAAGTGGATTATGTGGATTAAGTGGATCAACCAAACCAAATCCACATAGTCCACATATAATCCACATAATCAACTTATGATCCACATAATCTATGAAACCAGCCTGCCATAAGAAAATCGTACAGCCTTCCATGTTAAATCCCCATCTGCAGGCTGAACCCAGAACCCGTTCATTTCCTCTACTTTTGTGCATAGGTAAATCCGCCACTGCTGATCCTTGCACACTTTTCTACTGAAACTCGCGCGGCGCAGATAGAAAAACGTAATTAAAAGGGAGAAAGAATTATATAGACCCGACTTTTTGAAATTGTGTGGGTTGCATCATTCCCTCTTCCCAGCCTGCGCGTTTCATGTTCACGGGTGTGTGCCTCTATGGGTTGCCATTCGACCCATAGATTTTAACGTGGATTGCACGTGCACCCTTGCTACCCACAAGTCGGCGCCTATGCACCATCGTAAGGTATAAATATATACATAATAATATCAAGATCGCATTAAATCCGTTTAATGTAGCGACCGTACAAACTCGTTGAAATTGATCCGATCCTAACAACATTGTGGATATATGCTTGCCACATATGAATATGTTTATGACATGAATTCGTGTATGTAACAAGAACAATCGCATGACAACTTTACAAAAAGCTGTGAAAATGGTATGCATTGTTCTACTTCAAGCTCGCACTAAAAGAATAAGCAACATAATTAGTATCGTCGTCAACATTATTTTGTTATTCAAAAAAAATGTACAGTAACAGTTTTTGGAAAAAAAATTACGTTACAAATTTTAAAAGTAATTTACCGACAATTCTAACCCGTTTCGATTTCTATACTCAATGGAGAGTAACGAGTGATAAATGTGATACCTAAAGGTGAATGAATTACTTTGCGGTATAATATATATGAGGTTCACATGTAACTCTTTTCGTCCTTTTACTTTGTATTTGTGTTTGAACAATGAACCGAAAAAAATATGCATTAAGACCTACACGGAATTTGAACGTAAAACACAAAACTTCCATAATATTATGCGGCCTAACGATATTCAGTGGTTTTCAAACAATTTTCCTCGACATTTTCCTGCTTAATTTTCTGTTGCACGCAAATACGAAATGATTGAATAATTTATGATTTATCTTTCTCTGTAATTGTTTTAATGTCAAATTATTTTTGCTTGTTAAAGTGAACTAACATGTTTTTCCTGTTATCTTATTACTTACATTTTGATATATTGTATACTGGTATTCATTTATTTTCTCAAATAGACGAAAATAAATATATATGTACTGTATTCCTTGAACAGAAAGAGTTAGGTCACTTCTTAAAACCGCGCCGAATATGTATATTAATAGACCAGTAGAAATTTTCTATTCAATTGACGTCTCTGTCCGCCATATTGACAATTACAAACGAGTGACAATCAGCTGTTTTTGGCGAAATAATCCATAAGAATACGCATGTGGTCAAATATTCGTTTTGTGTTTTTTTGTGAAGTTGGAACTGTAGAAACTAGAATTTTTTCCGCTGTCAAATTTCAATGTCTAGTGTTTTAAGGAGTGGCGCTACTATTTCTGTTCAAGAAATGTAGTACACGTATTCATTTCTTTTCTCAAATATAGGATATTATAGAGTATTCTGTATTCTTTGGACAGAAAAAGTTAGGTTACTTCTTAAAATGCGCGGAATATTATATTAATAGACCAATAGACATGTTCTGTTCAATTTATTTGGTTCACGTTACGTCGGCTATGTTGACAATTACAAATGAGTGACAATCAGCTGTTTCTGGATAAATAGTTCATAAGAATACGCATATGGTCAAATCCTATTTTTGCATTTTTTGTGAAGTTAGAACTGTAGAAAGTAGATTTTTTCTCGCTGTTAAATTTCAATGATCAGTTGTTTTAAGGGAGTGGCGTTACTATTTCTGTTCAAGGAATATTGGCATGTGCACGTGACGTCACTGTCCGCCATATTGACAATTACAAATGAGTGAAAATCAGCTGTTTTTGGCTAAATATTACATTTGCGTTTTTTTATGAACTTAGAACTGTAGGAAATTTCAATGATCAAGTGTTCCAGGTGTTCTGGGGAGTGGCGTTACTATTTCTGTTCAAGGAATATTGTGTACGCATAATAACATTTTGGGTCTACTGTTCTTGTTCATTATGTGGATCTGGAAAATTGCAACAGTAGGTGGTCGACATTAATGGTTTTTTCCTTGCTTGTACATTTGATGAAAAATGTCTCGAGCCACGCCATTATCATCTGTTACTTTTGCGTGATTACTTTTCGTATAATAAAAGAAAATATTTAAATAGTTATTGATGCAATACATGCTTAAAGTACCGATTTTTCAAGTGGAACATATGCAACCAAGTTTACCGTATTAAAAAAAATCAACTTTTCACACTCAATAGCGTGCCTGAAACTTTTTTTCAGTTATCAATAACTTTTTTTTTATTTGCTGGGTTTTTTTTTATCATTTGATGGTTTTGTATTAGCAAATTACACGCTTTTTTTGTTCCAATTACTATTCTTCCTTCTTCGTGTTTTTGTGAGTTGTTTTAGCTCTCCAAGCTATAAACATCTCATAGTTCCAACTGGCAATTAATTACTTATGCTCTTTTGCTTTCCTTGTCTTTCTTAATCTTACCGCCCGCCCGCCTCTTTGAATTTCCCATCAGCCGTTGTCTAGGGCTTCGGACGTCTAGTCGCGTGGAAGTTTTATTCCTACAAACCACCCATTCTGACAGGACAGCCCATACACAATTCGCAGATTCCACCGTCTTTATAGAAAACAATTAAAGAAGAAACCACTGTACGGTCTTCAACTTACAAAGTGTTCCCATAAAATGAGAAGAATTATATTAAAAAACGCAATAAAAAAAAGTTAATTAAAAAATTGCTTTTACAGTTAAATTGCTTTACCGGTTGCCGAAATTTTCTGATAGAGATTTTTTAATCATTTAGTTTTGTTCATCTAACTATCTTAAAAGGCAGTGGAGTAACAAATGATCTGGGGGCCCTTCGTAACGGTGTCCTCGGGCAACGGGCAACTGTCCCAGTTGCCCCAATGGTAGTTACGGCCCTGTTAAAAGGAAAACAGCAAAGCTTAAAAGTTTGCGTCAGTTACAATAAAGCAGATTAGCATATACAACAACAGGTATACGTTTTGGCTTTTCCTGCTCTCTACTCTACAGCCAAACTAAACAGGAAAGTAGATCCTTACAAGGAACTCGCCAAGCATTTTCTTTGTTTATTGCATTGGTAAGTAGTACACCTACACAAACATTAAATGCAGGACTGAATACGAAAAGCGCTGCGGGATTTCAAGTCAATCCAGGAATCGAGTCAGGACTCCCAGCCATCGTCATCAAGCACAGGCCACTCGAACTAGGAAAACTTTTGCATTAAAGAAATGAAAATAATAATAATAAACATATAAGTAACCGCATAAAGTCGATAAATTAAATTCATAATTTTACTTTACCATTTTAATTTTAATTTATGTCCTTTAAAGCAAAATTTATTTTAAGCGCAAAACAATCAAAAAAGAACTCGAATTCATGCTTCGGGAAAACAACCATTTATAACAAAAAGTCTTGAAGACTATTTAAGCGCAGTTTTTCTTTTCATGAAACGAAGTTCTGATGGGGGTGTTGTTGACTTAGCGACTCGACTACCGTTGTGTTCAATATATTGATAAATTGATTGAATGATAGACGCTTCATCCACTTAACAAGATTAAATACAAATAGTACGTCAATTTCGTTACTCCTTCGCATATATTCAATGCTGCTCGGGTGGTAAACTGCTGAAAACGTGTTCCTTGTTCCTTCAATAAGTAATATATATATAGGGTATAAGCATCAAATTATTTTCGAAGTTTGTCGACGTTTACCTTGATGCATTCAACTTCATAGCAAAGAGGAAATTAATCAATTTTTGAAAGAAAATATTTACCTAACGATAATAAATAAAGTGTTCTAATTGATTGAGTTGAGGGGGTTTAATACTGTATCGTCGATTGTCGTTGTCCTTACTGTTCTATTATTAATCAAGAAAGTGTGAGATCCTGTTTGCTTTTATTAATTCTGAAAATCAAACTAATTTTTCCCATGCATTTTCGAGAAAGACAAAATTAGTTGTATTTTAAAAACAATGCTGTTAAGAACCTTGAATGTTAAAAACAGTGATGTTAAAAACGTTGTATGTTAAAAACAATGCTCTTAAGAACATGGAATGTTAAAAACAGTGATGTTAAGAATATTGGAGGTTAAAAACAGTGACGTTAAGAACATTGAATGTTAAAAACAGTTATGTATTAAATACTTCCCCGTCTCCTATCGTTCACGTAGAATGACCTTGAAATGCAGATTTTTTAGGCCTTAAAATTACATGGGAATTTGGCTCAGAACCCGCTTTACTTGCCTACTGGTGATGCTCTTAATTTGATCGAAACCGGTCGTAGCCTCTCTAATTACCATTAATCATCTTTTACTGGAATTGCAAGCAAATTAATTGAGGATACCACTCTATTTTGTCATATTAAAATATTTATTAAATTAGATATTAAGTTGACGTAATTATTCATGCAGTAAAAAGTAATTAAATCATAAACAATAACGTAATTAATTCGATACGCGCGGTCGTAGGCATAATTAATAATTCCGAAATGACAATAGATATTAATATTAATGTCTGTAATTCCTATTAGTCATTAAATCATTATTTATCTATATAAATATATAATATAAGTATGTTGTTGATAGAAATCATTCAAATTTATTACAGTTTTATCACTATTTTGTTATATGTAATTTACTAAGAAACGAAACAATTTATTTTATTATGTTCGCGAAAAAATAAATTTCTTGAGTTTCATTATGAAATTAATGAAATGCCACTGCCTGCCACTTGAGTGACTTATCTATAGGTCGCACTCATTAATGTACTGGTTTCATTTCTATTTTTATTTAATTAAAGAAAAATCTTGTGCTATTTATCAACACGAAGAGGTATGCTTAACATATTTATTATTATTGTTGTTCGAACGCGTAACGAATTGTGCGCCTTTTTTTGTTCTTTCAATGTTGCTGATTACATATTTAGCAAAGCCTTCGAATATGAGTATGTATATAGGAAAGGAAGGTAAGTATAAAATTACGAACTCTAAATACCTTTTATCCGCGACGACCAAGTAAAACAACCATTATTAGGTGTGTATACAGGCGCATATAACCCACATTAATACCACTCGCAAATAATGGAACTTGACACACGTCAATAATAGGTCATTATTCTTCTAGAGATTTACTTTACGTCAAGCACAGCAGCTCTTCTTTGCATTCAATAATGATATGTGACACACGGACTGCATCTAAAACGTCATCTAGGATTATGTGTTGAATTCCATGGTTGAATTTTTAAGTTTGATAGCCAAATTAAATTTTGTCGTCGCAGATAAAGTATAGTATTCAATTCGCGCATATGGCCTATTATATGCTCGGGCGATTACTCCGCTCCACTACCATCTCGCTACGTAAACTTCTCCCTTGCGTATAATAGCCTCCATATGCGCTCATTGAATAATATACTATTAAATGTGTCTTAATTGCCCGGCGCTTATTAAATACGCGACTTTAATAAAGTAAACTTGCGTGCTTATCGTAATTGTTGCATTGTGAATAAGGGGGCGGAATGTAGGTAATTGCCGCGGTTATTTTAACCTTTTACCTTACTGAATGTTTAATTTTCTGCTTTGTATTAGGGCGGGCAAGAGTCAATGGAATAATATAACACATTACGCATTAGTATAGTCATTCAAAACGTTCAATTATTAAATAACCAGTAGAACAGGGAATATTTAGCCAAATACAGCGGACAAAAGTCAAATTACTTGCTTTGCCTACCGCTATGGAAAACGTAACTTTTAGTCAATGTTTACGTGATGTAAAAGTTGCATATTTACCATGTAGATTTCTTTTCTCCAGTACACATGCGCATTAAATCAGTATTTCGTTTCCTCCATTACGCATAGACGCACAAAATCCAAATTTCATTTCTCGTTTACCACTCTGCAAAACCGCACAAAAGTCACAGGATGCAGGATCACCAAATCACCATGGTTATAAATATGATCACTCAGATTTCAATTTGTTAAATTAGCACAAACGTCACACAATTAAGAAATGTCAATGCATGTGAATATATGTGAATGAAATTAAATTATAAATTTTAATTTTGATTTAAAAAATGTGTTCGGCGAAAAAGTATCGTGTGCTACTCGTGCGAAAAGCGCAAATCCATGTTCGTGTGAATTGAAGCGCTCGACTACGTCCGCGCTCCAAACACTTTCATACTCGCATGGATTTGACTGCTTTTCGCGCTATAATTGCAGGATATACCATTTTCTACGGCCACTACACTGCGTGAAATAGACAAATACGCACAAACAGCAGGCACGGGGCTGAAAACGAGTTTTTACGAACATTCATTAGATACGTTACCTAATGAAACCTGATAAAGTCAATCGCACATCCCGAATTTAGCACGATTTGACTTTTTTAACCTCGCTTAATTTCCTTATTGTTTCTTCTGTTATCCATGAAAAATATTTATAGAGTGGAAAATTATTTTCTTACAATTTACAAGCATTTTTATCAATCCTATCAATATATTTTGTACCTACTCGTAGGTAGGTACAGGTACATTACTCAGCACTTGTCTATATATTTACTCGTCGATTCTCACTCAAAATACGTGCTTCACTTTAGTAATATAGGTGTAGTAGTTGCATTCGTTGCTCATATCGCCATATCGTATTTTTGAGTAAATAATATTTCAAATGCGTTTTGAAGGAATGTGTGATGTGCATATGATGTTATAGATTAGATTTTCCCCGAGCGTCGCGCATGTCATTTTCCATCGTTGATGTGTATTCGTTGGAAACATGCGAGAGAGCTGTACGAGCGAGCGTTTGTATTTGATATCGCATCAGTTTGCCTGGTTATAGGGAAACGAGGGAAACGAACAAAGAGGGAAAAACTGCACACGCATGCAAGCGAGAGCAATACGGTGCCTGTGCGGTAGAGGCGGACGCGTCGCGACGCGCTATCACCGAAACGTTGCTAACCAAGGAGAACGAGCAACTCCAAGTCCTTTTACTCCACTAGTAAGGTTTCGCCGCTTGTCGTGTTCACATGCAAAAGACATTCTTCTCGCCTCGCTTCTTATACTTACAATTTCGTCCAAACATAAACATATACCTACCATATACGTGAAATTATTTATGTTACTTAACAACTAAGTAAATCTATAAAATTCAGTGCAAAATGACTTTTGTTTATTTCAAATTAAATGTTAGTGAGCATATTGTTTTATTGATAACTTTTAAATAGAAATGTCAAGCGGTGCTAATTGATTGTAAAAAAAAAAGAAAATTCCTATTATGTTTGCCAATAGGCGCGCACAACTTAGAAAGTGATCTTGACAAATTGCTTCAGTCGGGTTGTATAGGAAACAGGAAAAACTTAAACTCAAGAAGTTGGGGACAGTTAACCCAGAAAAAGTGCTATATACAAAAGAAATTCTCAATAAAACACTTTTTATAGTATAGCAAGCAATTTTTCACACTAAAAGTGTTTTACAACAAAAAAGTGGTTGAAAAAACTCGTTCATTTAATTAATTTTTATTTATATTTATTTTATTCATTTGATTTGTTATTAACAAACATGTTTCATTATTGTTTGAAACGTTTGTATGCACAACACAAACTGTTGCTGAGGGCAATTCAATTGTGTTAAAATTGAATTTGTCCTTGTTTATTAGTAAGAGTTCATTAGTGCTTGCAGAATTCGATCACTTATTTACAAATTCCTGTTTATGTTTGTGAGTTGCATTTAATTGGAAATTCGGCAAGCTTGTATTAATCGACGTTATAATTACATTTTGGGTAACAATTTCAATTTTCAACGCACGCATCGAATGTTTACGATGTAAAATGAAATTATCGAGGGAATTGACATTTTACATGAAAGATAATCAACAAATAAAAGTATCAATATAGAATTTAATTTTAGAGCTACGCGTGTGTCAAATCATTATGTTATCGGTTGGTAAAAAAAGGGTTGAAAATTGTGGAAATGCGGAAAAATAAGGGAACGCGAACGATATACGTGTTTATATTATCTGCTCGTATAGCGGCGATGACAGCGTTATTTAGGTCGACTGTTCTGTTCTGGGGGATGTTTTACTATGCTTGCTTCAATTTCTTAGTAAAGGGAGAGCCAAATTGTACTGTGATATGAATCGTATAGGTATTGTCGTTTCATATCAATTTTTTACGAAAACATAAAAACATAAAACAAAAGACGTGCTTTACATATTTTTTTGCCCTTTTATCATTGGGCAAAAATGAAACGAGTTCACTGTTCACATAATATTTGTGTCAGAACGCCAGGGAACACAGAAAAAGCCTTTAGGGTCTCTTTTATATAGGTAACTTCGATAAGTATCATTTAGCAACATGAACTCTGATTTTTGATTTTCGACCAACAAAAAAAATGCATGTCGAGGGAGCAAATCGAATTTATTATTTAATCGTTTTGTATATGCGCTCCTGGCTGATGGTACAGTACTTCTCTATATTCCTATAACCATTCTCTGTTGAATTATTTATTTACAATGCCCCGGTTGGCCTTTTTCTCATTTCTCTCTTTTCTCCTTGAACATTTGTGGGCACAACTTCCTCGGTGCCTCGTGTCAGTACCAGTAGATAGCATGAGTACCGAAAAGGGTTTTAAATTTTACTACTACTTACTTGCCCCTTATTCTTATTGTTGTTGTTGGCGCAACAAACGCTTTATTATTCCCAACGTTTTCCCCTGTTGGCGTTGTATGAAAAGTAGAAGAATACAGAGAATAAGCAGGAACAATAACGGGCTATTTTCTTATTCATTTTATTACCTGGTAATAAAAATCTATATAAAATGCTTTTTGGCATAAGGCATAATAAAATTTTTCACTTTTCCTCATTTTCATTCGCTTCGGATTTTAATTTATTGCTTCTCCGCGCAAAATTAAAATTTCCGATTTCATTCAACCACAAACACGCAATTAAATGCCCACAGCGAATAAGAATTAGTAAAAGGGATGAAAAGACTCAAATTATATTCGTGGACCGCATTTTTATCTATTTATTCTGTCTTTAAAACTACGCGGCGCGGCGACTAGGGGACCAGCGCATAACAGTTGGAAAAGTGTCTGAAGACTGCGTGCCGAGAATGTGATGCGGAGAAAAATCCAGACATTGCGCCGAAAGGGGAATCCGACACCCGCTCAAAATTGCTTTTATTAATGATGTTTACTTAAGTTTATTACAGAAAGAAAACTTTTCGTCGCCAATCTTAAACAGACTGCTCCGATAAGCCCAAAGTTCTTGAAAGCGCACAAAAGTACTCGATACAAGTGAAAAAGAGAAAAAAAAAATTACAAGATCACTTTTTGCTTTATAAAGACGAACATTAATTAGCATCTAGACATTTTAATAGTTGATTAATATTAATTAATTATTTTTTGTACGATGTCGAAAACATCGGAAAATTGTTCTTTAGCCGCATACTGCAACGAATTTAAAATGAAGATTTGAACTGATCACCGATATCGTTTCACTGAGCTTTTGTAGCTGGTTTCTGGTGTTTTTAATCATTTTGTGCGTTGAATTTAAATCCATGGTGCAGCCTAGTAACAACAATAACGGAAGCTCCGACATGGACTCGCTGGAGGACATGTTGCGGAAGGTAACACTAACACAAATAAAGCTTTTCCCTTTATGTTTTCTTTATATGTGATTTTATGTAAATCAGAGGAAAATGATGTAATTGCGGTGTTAACAAATCAAAATGCATGATTTTAAGTGTTGCATTAGTATTGTCGCAACAAATCAAATGCATGATTTTAAGTTTTCCATTAGAATTGTCGCCGTAATTATTTGAAAATTCATGATGCGACAATACCATTGATTCTTTTGAAAAAGAATATGACAAATCTGACTGTTGCTATAGGCAACCCATCGGACGTTCTCTCTCCGCTTTCTTACAACTAAATATATCTATGAACAACTTAAAAACTCCGAAACTTTCAATATTGATTTAACTCTTGTCATCATCGTCACTTTGCTGGTAGGCTGCCGTGCAAAGTATTTAAAAGTTTAAAGTCGAGTTTTCGGTAAACCAGATTAAAAGAAACTGTCTCGGCGTCGCCAAAACGCGCACCAACCAACTTTTAAATTTTCGTTTTATTTCATTTGAAAATAATTTCTCATTTCTCCTTGTCTTGTTCTTGATGCTGCGTAAAACTTTTACTGCTTCAGAGTCAAAGCGAAAATTAGCATAAGGTTTTTCGAATTTGCCAATTTCCGCATTTGCCAGTTTCCCACACAATTTCTCTCTTCTCGTATTCTCTTATTTCTATATTCGTTTAGGGCTGTCTTTTTTATGCGAGTTTGTCGAGTATTAGGTATTAGTCGGCTTTGGGGACTTCAAATCCGGCCATTTATTTCAACTCCTAATCAGCTTTTCGTTGCTTTTATTTATTAAAGTTGTTACTCTTGTTATCGATCTTATTATGGAATACGACACAACCCAAAGAAGCCTAACACGCACACACACACACACACACACACACACACACACACACACACACACACACACACACACACACACACAAGGATACGCGCTCGTCCATAAACTTAGAGTTATTCTCATAAAAAGGAAAAATGTGAAGGAAAAAAACATTGGTTATTTTTAGGGCTCTAATCCCTTTTTTAGCAGGAATTCACTGCTTACTTATATTTTCCTACATTTTTTTATGCGTTTCAATGCAATGTATACACGCGTGCGTTCGTTTTATTTACAGAAGATAGAAAGAAATATCATAAATACGTGCATGAGCTTTTTTCAATGAATAACGTTGAGTTGGCGCAACAGCGAAGAGTTGAGCATTCCGGATTTAAGATTTTCCATTCGCTTTAATAATACATCAAGCAGTACTATATCTACGAGTAGCAGAAATTTAATAAACTGAATTTACTTATGTACCTATAGGACTAGGAGCCTGAAATCTTATTTTAAAGAAAAAATTTCTATATGAACGAACTCGTCGTTCAAGCCTTCAGCTGCCACTTTCATGCATCAACTTGTATATGTATATACCTATGTTGTGTTTATTTGTTTACTAGGAATATAGTATACTTAACTATACAAATATATGAATGCAAGTGTGTTTGTTTGTGTGTGTGTGTTGAAAATATAAACCACGTGTTGCACTTCAGTACATTGGTCCTTTTAAATTTCAAGGCACGTGCGAAAAAGCTACCCATACTACTACAACTATACCACCCTATTCGTTATTCCTGTATCTCCTTGAATGCAAGCAACGCGACAGAGTCGTAACAAAAAAAAATTAAAATCAAATTGCAAAGTAAAATGACCAACATTCTGAAAATCAAAACATTATTGTTGAAATATTGCTTTCTGAGCATTAAATACTTCTTATATATAAAATAAATCAAAATATGATGGATTTATACCCAATTGATAGCTTACAGAAAATTCAGACATGTGCCCGTTTCGTCCTATGAGGAGGACTCATCAGCATGACTTTTAGTGTGATACAGACATTTCTAGCAAAGTTGCGCCTTTCAGGTTTAAACCACCAGAGACTGTTCAGTAGACGTCAAAATAAATAAACAATGGTGAAATTTAAACAATGTCACTTAGTCCCTGTTAACCAACGCAACATTAACTCGAAAACTCATCGTCAGTGACTCAAGACTTGTACGGCCGTTTCGTCCTATGAGGAGGACTCATCAGCATGTCTTAAATTGTGATACTGACTTTTCAAGCCACAGTTGCGCCTTTTAGGTCTAAACCACCGGAGATTGTTCAATAGACGTTAAAATAAGTAAACAATGGTGAAATGTGAATAATGTCACTTAGTCTCTGTTAACCAACGCAACATTAACTCGAAAACTCAGCGTCAGTGACTCAGACATGACTGCCGTTTCGTTCTATGAGGAGGACTCATATGCATGCCTTTAAGAGTGATACTGACTTTTCAAGCCAAAGTTGCACCTTTTAGGTCTAAACCACTGGAGATTGTTCAACAGACGTCAAAATAATAAACAATCGTGAAATTTGAATAATGTCACTTAGTCTCTGTTAACCAACGCAACATTTACTCGAAAACTCAGCGTCAGTGACTCAGACATGTACGGCCGTTTCGTCCTATGAGGAGGACTCATCTGCATGCCTTTAAGAGTGATACTGACTTTTCAAGCCACCGTTTGCGCCCTTTAGGTCTAAACCACCGGAGATTAACCAATAGACGTGTTTGGAATACTCCAACTTCGTGATATAGTTAAAACAATCAACAATTATTTAATTATACTTAATAACCTAGGTACAACTCTGTAGAGTACATCTCCATCAGTTCAGTTTTTCCATTCTGATTCGTTCTCATTCAGTTAAGGTACTATACAATCATGAAAGGGAAAACTCTTTCGCCACATCCATAAAACTAAAACCACATCCTCACATAGAACTCTTCCTCCAAGGCAACGCACACACAAACAAGTGAAGATTTAAGTACTTTTTATATGTTACACTCGTTTGAGGTACTCGACTCTTAGATATTACATCAGCGGATTGCAACCTCCAACCTGTGAAATCTATTCTTTACTCTGCACCTGAACCAGAAGCAGATGAAGAATTTCATTTATTCTTTTCTATGATCAGTATCCTTCGTACGTGATGGCGATCGTCCATATGTTTCCCTTTGCTTCCAGCATCAAAACGCTGGCAGCGGGGACATGGTGATTCAGAATAAGACATTTCAAAAATTAGTTCATGTCCAATTTCAAATTTTCCGAAAAATTGCTTTCTTTTAAGGAAGAAATAAATTTTTGTTCATTAGATACTGATTGATGCTTGAAGGTTATTTTTGTTATCGTACATTTTTTGTTTTCTTACACTTTGTATATGGAAAAGAAAACAACATAAATAAATTTTCCTTCAACGAATTCAATTTAACCAAGAATTCATCCGCGTAATACATACGATGATGAAAAGCAACAGAAGTAAAACTGCATGTGACATGCTTTTATACATCAGGATCCGAGTCCGAGACTTATTTTTCATCAATTTCCGTCGACCGTCCTTCTAGACTTTCTACTTTATTTAACGCAATCAGAATGCTTCTACTAGTGCGGGAGTTGAAAAATTATATATCAAGACAAAAGAAAAATTAATGAAAAATATTTTACCTTTTTCCTAGTTAGCAACATAATCTGTTACTGTCTCAGTCTGGTGCTGGTGTGATTGGGGATTCGTTCCGTATGCTGTAAAAATATTCCAACATTTTTCATTTGATGCGAAAGTTTTTCTTTAATTTAAAGGAATGAATAATTTGGTCCGGGGTCCCACTGTTTAGAAGTCGGAGCCCCAGCCCACCTACGGGCTTCAAATGTTATTATAACACAAAAACGAACAGACGGAAAATTATTATTTTTTATTTTCTTTTTACAATCACTTGGTCTTTACTTGGGCTTGGTGCTCGAAGCCTGAAGTAAAGAAACGATTCACTTTATTATTACAGTTATACTTACGCTTACCGTCGAGGAATAACTCAGTATAGTTGACTGGCAGGCATAGGCAGTCGTAGATCCTTCTTTGTTTTACGATCTCATTTTGCATTCGTATGTATGAGCGATTGCAAATTGCTCTTCTTTCTTTTTTTTTATAACTTAATTGAACATTTTGGTAATTTGCAAACTTTTTTAATAAACCTACTTTTACACAAATATCTAAAAAGCCGTCCAACACTCTAAAGTACTTTGTACTTTGATTAATTTAAGCCGATAAATTCAAGAGTTTCCATTTAATTTCTCTTTACCGGAATAACTAACGAAAAAAGTTGATTATAAAACTTTTCGGTAATTAATCCAAGGCGTGCTACTTTCAACTTGTGCAACAAGGATTCGCACCTGTTCTGAAACATTTTCAGTTAAACTAACTGAACGTCTGAACTAAAACACTATCTATTATGTTAGATGTGTGTCTGTAGTCGTTTGTATGGTCGTAACACCTGTTTCCTAGACCAATTTGTAAAATAGAGCAGGATCCTAAGTGTAGTTGTGCATAATTAATCAAATATTCACTGAACATGTGTCGACTGTTAGTAACTGTTAGTAATTTCGCCGAAAACTTGAAACCAGTGAACGTGATGGAACGAGCATCATCGGGATCGAAGGTCGGTGCTTTTGCTCCTCTTATACATATATGCCTTCGTATCAGGATTCTGAAATGTTTTGAACGCAGCCCCAGCGGAGAAAACAGAACGTTGTGTTGTTAATAACAATTTCGCCAAAAACTTGAATGAAACCGTGAACGTCGGGATCGGAGGTCGGTGCCATCTTTGCTCCTATTAATACATACGCTCTCGTATCAAGATTCTGAAATGTTGTGAACACAGCCCCAGCGGAGAAAACAGAATGTTTTGTGTTGTTAGTAACTATTTCGCCAAAAACTTGAAACCGTGAACGTCGGGATCGAAGGTCGGTGCCGTCTTTGCTCCTATTAATACATACGCTTTCGTATCAGGATTCTGAAATGTTGTGAACACAGCCCCAGCGGAGAAAACAGCCAACCTGAAACCGTGAACGGCGGGATCGAAGGTCGGTGCCATCTTTGCTAGAATTATAACATACGCTTTCGTTCAGGATTTTGAAATGTTGTGAACGCAGCCCCAGCGGAGAAAACAGAACGTTTTGTGTTGTTAGTAACTATTTCGCCAAAAATTTGAAACCGTGAACGCCGGGATCGAAGGTCAGTGCCGTCTTTGCTCCTATTAATACATACTCTTTCGGATCAGGATTCTGAAATGTTGTGAGCACAGCCCCAGCGGAGAAAACAGCCAAAAACTTGAAACCGTGAACGTCGGGATCGAAGGTCGGTGCCATCTTTGCTAGAATTATAACATACGCCTTCGTTCAGGATTCTTAAATGTTGTGAACGCAGCCCCAGCGGAGAAAACAGAACGTTTTGTGTTGTTAGTAACTATTTCACCAAAAACTTGAAACCCGTGAACGTCGGGATCGAAGGTCGGTGCCTTTTTGCTCGTATTAATACATACTCCTTCGTATCAGAATTCCGAAATGGTCTGAACGCAGCCCCAGCGGAGAAAACAGAACGTTTTGTGTTTTAGCGGGTGCCTCATAAATGGTGCCTTGCTTGCTTTAATATTGATCGATTATAACTCTCTCTCCTTGGTACATACATA
Organism: Liometoxenus newtonarum; assembly: GCA_030264535.1. Taxonomy (NCBI): domain Eukaryota; kingdom Metazoa; phylum Arthropoda; class Insecta; order Coleoptera; family Staphylinidae; genus Liometoxenus; species Liometoxenus newtonarum. Next base: position 1,073 of record JARJEB010031980.1, on the reverse strand, counting down.
CTATGTTTTGCTTCTTATCCTGTTTGTGTGTGTGCGGTGCCTTTTAAGCGTCGCCTTGAAACTGGAACGGTCATAACCATCTTCTCTTCATAGAAACTGATAACAAAAGCTTGCGGTTTGCTTCTACTTCTCGCTATATCACAATGTTCTTGGCTCTTGCATGAAGATTGAGAGAAGAACACAGAGCATACATGGAAGTTCTGGGTAAGCAACTCCTGGGGGGATCGATACATGAGGAAAACTCGACCAACACATATCTATCCGAAAGACTTGGTACAACTCATACAAATGTGAAATACCATACTACTGGAGGAACATAAATCATTTGATTCTTCATCCAACCAGGCCAGGTTCGTGGTTCGAAGTTGTGCGTGTCTGTCTACTAGAATTGCCACAGCATTGAGCATTTGTTTATACTTCGTGTTTTCTATCGACATTTCTTACAACACTTTCCCCTCCAAACAAAAAAAAAGATTGCAATGCACCACACCATCAGCATTGGTGATGAATAGGAATACCGCAAATTTGTATTCGTTCGGTGCAATTGACATGCCATATCGGCACACAAATCCCATAAGAATTGTCGTTCGTGATGTTTAAGTTACGTAAACCAGAATAAAACTAACATATTTTGCGTCTTTTGTAAAAATTTCTTGGCTACAATCCTATATCGGCTTTTCCCAAGTCACTTGTTTACTAGCATAATAACTCTTCGGGCGCCAGTCCTTCCAGCGGTTGTTCGGGTTGACTTTCTCCATGGTTCCAACCAAAACATTTCTATTTTAATTTTCCAACTGCGAACTTAAAACGCTAACTTCACAAGGCGCATTTCGCTTCAAACCAACAACCAAGCCGAAATCTTGATCTGTGAACGCCATGAATTATGCAAGGCGAAGATGTGGGTTAAACAGGGGATAATAAATTGCCAGGAGCAAACTGTTATAAGTATTATATAGAACAGAATATAGGCAAATTCAAATGCCAAAAGTTAAATTTCTTCCATTATCCTTCTGGGATAAAAATCATTTTGTAATATGTGCGCAGTAATTAGAGTTTTATATATATATATATAT
>JARJEB010031976.1:0-14537 GCA_030264535.1 Liometoxenus newtonarum | reverse complement strand
TGTTCATCTCCTTATTACGTCCTATATAGTGCTTTATATGATGATGTTGTTGTTCCTGCTTCTTCTTGTTCCTTGTTCGAATTCCTGTTCCCTGTCCCTGTTGTTATAAGCGTTGTTGTCCTGTGTCCTATGTGTAAGATATCAACAGAAGTCGAATCCGGCTTGCGACCAATTTTCAATTGCATCCTTCTTCATTGTTCGGCATTTGCACGTTGCACGTTCTCATTCGCATCATCTTCATGTTCGATTGAACAAAACGCACTTTGTATTAGACGATAGACGTATAGTTAGGTTACACATACACTATGCAGACTAGAACTGGAGGGTAAGGGGCCAAGTTGCATTATCGCAAATAGATTCCGAAGAGAATAGAACAGCGCGTTGTGTATGTATGTACGTCAGAGAATATTAGAGGGTGCGATATGATTGAGGGGGCGCAGTTCCCTTTTTTGAATAACCCCAAAACGTCCCTACATACATCACCACCACTGAAGACTGCGGGGTCAACCAAATCACCCAATCTCCAACAACTTCAAGGTTCAAGCTTGCTTTCCGATCATACGCAAGTTTCACAGGATATGCTACTATCAAAAATAGTCAAATTTCGAAAAGCATTGCTTCAGGAATTATTTTGAACATGATATACATTGCGGATGCAGTTTTTGGCAGAATTTCATAATTTTGTTGAGAATTTGTAGAAAGTACTTAAAAAATGTTGTGCTTTGATTCAGTGAATGATTTATGACCTCAACTTTGAACATTTTTGAAGGGATTGTACAAGTTGTAGTTGTCTGTCTATACAACTATGGAATATCGGAAAAGCCCCTTTTGGAATACATAATACCCGCACGCGGCTTACTTTACGAACGCAACATATCCACCACTTACACGTACAACTCGAAATATACTGATACACGTTCACATTCACATCGATATGAAACCAGAACCGGATTGTTTTCTAATTGAGGCCATTATTATCTTGTTCACATACATAACGATTACTTTGGTGGAACAATACTAAAAGGGTTAAATTTTTGTATCTTGTTGATGAAACTAGAAAAAATGTCGTTTGAGAAATAACTTTCTCTGTTTGGTATCTTCGAATACTTACTAACTCCTGCTCTGTAATGAAAATTCATTCATGGACACATGTGCGGCGGGTGATTCGATTTCTGAATCAAAGTTCACCACCGCTCAGTACTTCAGCATCGCTAACAATGCCATCCTTTTATAGTGCCATAGTTTTATTTGGAAGTGAAACTGCAACTATGTTGCTTGTGTTAATACAACCCCAGCTTACGCTAACAACTAAGCTAGTAACGAATGCACCCTTCTGTTCCCGTGAACCTAACTCTAAACCTAAACCAAAATCAAAAATTTCAAATCGATAACTATCAACTATATCCCTGTACACTATCTGCTATAACTAAGTATTTTGTATCACACAATCGGAAGTTTCAAGTTAAAATCTCGAAATTTCAAAACTATCTCACGGTTTCTTACTTGTTACATTTTTGAATGAATGAAGGTTTTTCAGATATAGTTACTACCGTAGTGGCATGACATCAGAAGTTGTGCTTTCTTGTTATTCTATTTATTTTCATTTTTGCTTCTTCTATTCTTTCTTTTTTATTCTTCCTTTTTTCCTTGTTATTATTATTGTCGTTGGATTTTGGCTGAATGAAAAAAGCCAAACATACCACATAAGCGCCCATGGATGTGGCATGAAATGGTCAACCAAATATAAGAAATAAGAACTGAAGGAAACCGCAAATGAATGAAGATGTAAGAGAAATGAATGCTGCGTTATAAATCACCGGATGTATCACGCGAAAAAAAAAAGAAAGACCTGTCATTTCTTTATTCAATTCTATAATGCAATTTTATAGAAATCAAGGAATCAATTTATAAAAAAAATGAAACATTGTAGGAATCTTGAACTGTTTAAATGTTTAACCTAAAAGTGTTGACTTGACCTGTTTAAATGTTTAACCTAAAAATGATGACTTGATCTGTTTAAATGTTTAAACAAAAAGGGTGGAGAATCACATTATGGAATATGTAAAAATGTAAAAAGTTATAATCCGACAAGAATAAAGTATTTTCATTTCTACGAAATTTGTAGAAAACTTAATCAAAGAAGTGTTTGTACCTGTAAATTTTGACTTTTTGGGTTCACATATGCATTTTGGTTTTACTTTATGCTGCACTTGCCCATAATCTTTCTTTCAAAATTTCCTCTGTTTACTCAAAAGATTTCCAACTTTTTCCAGCAGTTCTAAGTTCTTTTGCTTCGACTTTTGCTTCTTTTGATTCTCTTTGATATTTGTATAATGCCTTGTGTAACATTTGCCTTCTAAAGATCTAAACTCTTAAACTGTTTAAGTTGCATTTAATAGTGAATCTTCAAAGTCGTGTGTGAATCGAACCGCAAAAATGTAACGAGATTTATTATCGCCTTTTCCCCAAATATTTATTTAAGAGTTGACAGCCGATGACAATGCAACGGTACTCCACAAAAATAGGAGAAGGCGTCCGCATTTCGCTACCTCAATGATTATTGAGACATTTTCGAAAGAAACATTTTTCATTTGGACGTTTACATTTTACCTCTATATGCATTTGCACATTTACGTTTTATTCGATTCATTCTAAAGCTTTCTTCATGTTATACACGCACGCACACATGTAAATGTGAATGAACGTAAAACTAAAATCGTTTTTACTGAAAAATTATATGAAATCGTGTTAAAACTAGGAAAGGAGCAACAAAGATGTTTTAAAAATTGAATGTTTGAATCGAAATGTTTAAAAACGCCTCTATACAAACTCATAAATCTATTTTTCGGCATGTCGACCAAAGTTTGCTCGTGTTTATAATGGTTTTAATGCGCACGTTCATTTTTAATGGTGTTACACATCTGGTTTTCCAAATACATTACGCAAATCTGAAATCTTTTAAATTATTACAACTTTATGATCAAATCAAAAATGCGAAGATACAATTTGGAATGTTCAACTGAATTAACATATATTGTTATGATGTAACCATGTAACTAAAAGTTAATTTGCAATTTTAATTCCAATTTTAGTACATATTGTAATTGTCAATAAAGGCACTAAGGGGGTAAGTTAGGAAAACGCCTTTATTCAGGAATCTGATGAGGGCTAAAGATGCCTCGCAGTGTGATGCATTTTCACACATGTTTCCCCTTCTAATAATAGAAACTCAGCAATAACAATAAGCATAAATAGACGAGGGTCGAATGTTAACGACTTCAATCTAACTAACGTCTTCATATGGGCATAAATAAAACATAAAACATTCACCGATTCACCGATTCACCGACTCACTTAAATGCATGCTGGGGTTACCCAAACTCCTAATAAATCCAAATATGTATGTAATAAAAATCAAAGTTTATTTGTTACTCGCTTGCTTTCTTTTAAGTTTTGTCTGGCAACATTGGCAACCGCTGCAACAACTTACAATTTCATCTTTGTTATCTATCTTTGTGAATTCGCAAAGATTTTAGTTTAGGTCTTGATTTGACCAACTATGCCGAATGCGACTATTTCAATTTCAAACTTGCGCAGGAATTTCTCATGTTTGACTAGCGGACAAATTCCACTCTTGTTTGTCCACTTTGATTTTGGTGGGTGTTTATTATACGAATAATAAACCCCCGGCGTGCTATTGCTACCGATAGAGTGGCGGGTGCTCATACTGAGTACACAACGCATCGTTTCGTTCGAACGAACGTACGCCACGTCGCTGCCGCCCCCCTTTGGTGGTAATTCCCGGATTCCCATATTCGAATCGGTATATTGCGAATACACAGTGTATGTATGTTGCATACTGTACGAATGAACGTGAACGTAACTCGTGACGTGCAGTTGACGGAGCACAACATGCGATTATATGCGCTCCGGACGCGACCGTTTCTTCCGTCTCGTTTCTACTCGTATGCGCATTTGCATGTGTGTTGGGTACGTGTCGGTTGGCGGTGTGGTGGTGTGGCGTCCCGCATGGCTTGGATACATGGTATGAGATACGTTCAATTCCAGTACCGCATTAAGCGTCGATTTCCACAAAAACTTAAAGTGAACTAAATATTTCCGATTCTTTTCTTCGAATTCATTTTAGCATCTTGTCTTAACAGTACAGAAATACACGTAAGTCCGACTCTGACATATAGTCATATGCAGACGGTACACAACAAAGGCATGCAACTGTGTGCATGAGTGTTGACGACGGACCGCGTTTTCGGGTGGCGGTTGGGTGGGTCGCGTCGAGTTTTCGCCGATTTTCCAACTCGCTCTCTGTTTTACAACCGCACACGTCGGTTGGCCCCGACACCGAACCCACACAAAGAACTCAAATATACTCATACAGGTGCAGCGTTCATGTGTACGTGCATTGGTTGGTAGCCAGATGCCAGAGTGACTGTGTACCGAGCGGATTTGGTGTATACGGCGCTGGTAATTAGGCTCTTTGAGCGCGCGTCACAATCGCCCTAATCGCTAATCAACTTACCTGCCTGTCCCAATCAGTACATGGCAAATATTGAAGCGACGGACCGACAACGCTTTAAAATTCACATACCTAATTAATCGATTTTTTAATCTATACCTATATATGTAGGTATATAAGGTAGATGTTCTTCACTTACCGCACTTATTTTACATATCTACATAATTTAAAAATGTTAAAAACGATTTGTACCAAAATAAGAACGAAGCAAGTCAAGAGTTAAACAAATATAAGAAAACCGTGGTCCGTGGATTTAAAAACATTCTGTCATACTTACACATTTGCAGTACTTAACTTCTTTTCAACAGTCTCCCGGCTCCCCTATTTATTTATATGTGCGCGTTAAATTTAAAAATTCAACGATGAATTGTTGAATGCTCCACTAACAGTGTGCTAACAGCACTTTGCGAACTTGAAAATCACAATATTTTCGGTCTCCTGTAGTTTCAGTTTTGATACTTGTGCAACGAATCGTAACGGCATAAAAAGGGCTCGCATAAACACGCACACATAGTTCATCCACACATATTCATATACCGTGCGATTATTTTACCGTCGAACATACCACATGTTATGTACTCATGGCAGTAGGGATTTGTATTGCTAAAGTCTCCCCGACGAACTGGGAGAGAGTGGGGATGACAATGTATTGTACAGTCAGAATGCGTACATTTTTATTATTTCTACCTTTTTTTCGGTTGCGTACATAATTGATGAGAATTTGAATAATTAATTCAAATTATGACAAGGAAGAAAATTGACAACTGACAGTAACGGCATGATCATATATATCGCCCATGCTTACGTCCGCACTCTCTCCCAGTCCGTCGGTGCGTCGTTAGTACATAATACAAAACCGCACTGCCATGAGTTTGACTCATTTGTTTTACCGTCGAACATAGGAATATAGCAAACGGTAAAATAATCGCACGGTATAATATAGCTTAGGAACTACGAACTGCACATACATTGGTAAAATAGCTTCAGAATAGCAATAGGTATTCATTCTCTTGTAGAAAACAACGAGCAGGCCTCTTGTTCAAGCAAGGCTCAGGGCTTTCGACAGCCCTTCTTAACATTAATCATAACCGGAGTCGGGTAGTTTTCGCGGAGCACATCTGTTGTATTTTGTATTCTCTCAAAAATGATTCTATTGCGCTACTTTTTAACACCTCTAGGGCACTCCACCTCTTTTAAACGCTACGAAATCTGTTAATATTTATTGTACAATTATGAATCAGATGTGTAATACTTATACTTAAATGTTCTTAGGTATACTTTTGATTTATTTCATAAGTTGGAATCATTCGTTTTCGTAATTACTTCAACTGGTTGGTCTGTTTGGAAAGATTTTTCCTGATTTTATGAATGTGCTACTGCTCCTCTCGATGTTGCCACCCTAGCAGCCTATAGCACTAGCAAGTTGTTTGCTACTTTCCTAGTTGGTAGTCGATGGTGACATGAGGACGTAGGGATACGATAGATACATGTATATGTATATATGGGGACACACATGCGACGAGATGCACAAAGGACTCTCTGGTCCATGAAATTCGATGAAATGTGACGCCCCATGTATATGCTCAATAAACGTGTGTATGTGTGTATGCGTGTGTGTGCGTATATATGTAGCAATCAAATCACTGTGCGCGCTTCTCGTGTTTGTCGAACGTCGAAAACGGTTAGAACACGGAATTCGGAACACAGGAGGACACGGAACACACGGTAGCATCATCCTGAACGGCTTGAATGTCGAAATGCCGAAATGTAGAGCCGTAGAACGTAGAAACATGCTACGATGGAACCAATCAACGTTTACACGCTTCAACTGTATAGCCGAAACACGAAATCAATCCTAATTAGTTAGCCAACTAACTAGCTGCCAACTAATTATACGTTGGTCGTTGATGAAAAATCCACATTTACAAATACACTTGCACCAGCACCACCTATATATAGATATAGCACATCTGGAAATCACTATGTACCGAATTAGTTGATTGCTAATCACCAATCAAATCACCAGGAACAGAGTTCAAACTCATCAACGTTGAAACATCATCAGATTGGATACGCGAACATAAAGTATTTGAATACGACAGCATAATTTATAATAAAATTTATTTGATATTTATTGTACTAGTCAAAAATCTCTTATGTCCGTGGATCAATAATGTTAATTAATTTCATCTGTACAAAAATATGCTATAAAAATTCTTCATTAATTTTCCGTTATTTTTCTATATTATATCTCTTATCCTAGATTTGTTATAATTATTCTGTATTCGTCCACGAGTCCACATATTAATTCACATCCTTCTGCTATCACAATTGCAGTACTAAATATATAGAATACTTTGTATATAATAAATAAATTACAATTTGAATTTACAAAAAAAAGAGTTCATAAATATATACAATATTTACAGTGTCACATTTATCCTAATTCTATTGCATCTGAAACCTTAAATTATATTGAAAATGTGCGTCTTCAAAATATAATAAAAATGTTTCTATTAACTTATTAATAAGGTCTCCAAACGGGCTTTGTCGTATTTCCCGTTTGAAGTTTCGTCGTTGATGGTGACTTACGACCGTGTACAATGGTAGGACTTGTTTTTCTATGAACACTTGGAGCTTTTAATTCGCACTTGACGCGAACTGGCTCTTCAGCAACCGTCGTCGAATCGGGTTGCAGTTGCACTTCTTGTAACGCTTGACTGGCTAATTTGATCGGTTGGAATGCCGATTTGACAACATCGATATCTTCTTCATCATCCGAATGTTCCGAATTGGAACCATGATCGACCGTCGAATTGATTCTTGGACTAATGCTTTCGGTTTTACTCATTGGAGAAAGGCGAACGGATAATTGTTCCATAGGTGATGGTGCAGTTGGGGAAATATGGAATTGATGCTGGTTAAGTTGATTTGTTGGTACTTTCAAATCTGGAAATTGTGAAATGTTTGGTAAAAACGAAGTCGGCGGATGGAAAACTGACTGGGCTGTTGTTGGTATGTAGAAATCTGGTGTTGCTTGTGCTGGTGTTGGCATTGTTGCCGGCATTGGTGGTTTCACTAAGTTGGGATGCAATTGCGTTGTGCGGTTGCGAAAATAATCCGGTAATGCGTAGGTCATATAAGCAGCATCAAACCATGTCGGGTTTATTAAGAATGGATTGAAGTTTCCTGGCATTCCCGGCAGGCCATAACCTGGATATCCAAAACCTGGAAAAGAACGAATTTATTAGTAAACATGTCATGTCGTTAAAAATATTATTGTATAGTTTCAGTACGATCGTTAAACTCACTTAACGATTTGTTTGAATATTCAACTATTTCGGGTCACGTTTTCCGTTTTAGATCAGTAAACATTCAAATGTTCATTGTAATTTGATGTGAACTTACTTGATTTGGTTCTTGGTTCGCGTGGACCATCCACGGTGACTTTAATGGCTTTGGTATATGTGGCTACTTGATACGGCAAGGAATTGATGACGATCGTTAGCGAGAAGGATTTGCCGCGTCCACTACGTCCGACAAAACGCAAATCATTGAACTTGGCAACTTGATTCTTCATAACCGCCGTGCAATTCCTCAATTCAGCGCAGAAATTTTCATCATTGCCAGCTTTCAACGTGACCATTGTTCCATCCTGGACATCATCCAATGCCACAACTTTAAATGCAATTGGCAAAGACTTATTGGAACGCCAATGCGTCGGCAACACGCTGCATAATATTGATGGGCTTCCAGTAGTCACCAGCTCACCGTGATACTCCTGAAGAGCTTCTTGCATTTGAGCGTACATATCCGAAAATTTCGCTGCTGGTAGATGCATTGCCCTAATAAATGTGTGCAAAATTGTGTTGGTAAAACTAGGAATTATTTTAGCGGCTAAACGCGCCTCTCGAATTCTTGCACTTCTTCGCGTCACCGATGGTACAAGTTATTTGAATTTCCAAACACTTTGCGGCGTGCGTTTTGAGAAAACTTAACTCCGCACCACCACTACTACTCGTAGAATAATCCAATATAACGTAACGAACGTTGACGAACTTAATCGAGCGCTTCCCTTTTTCCCCAATTCGAATTCAATTCGCAAATCCAACAAAGTAAGTTGAATGTTTGTTTCTTCTTGAATTTCATTCGTTCTTTACTCCTGCTACGCAAAACTCTTTGTTATTTTTACGTCCGCACTCTACGATATTTCGAGGTGAACTGTTGGAAACTTTTTCGTTCTGGTCAATATCTACTCAACTCAACACCGACAGACGCACACACCCCCGCCTAAATGCCCCCCCTGTCAAGAAGGGTAGTTTTTATGGGGCACATAAATAGGTATGAAAAGAGACAACTGATTTGTCGCTTAATAATGACCCGTGCTAGCAAGCTATGCTCAGATAAGGATGGAACATCCCCCACCTACTCAACCATCGTGGCATAGAGTGCGAGTATGAACTTTTTATAAAACTATTAAGAGCATGCTAGAAAGAGACGCCAATTTGGTTGTGGAAGCAAACCAGAGTAAAGTGGAAAGCGTTGGAGAGTTAATCTTGAAAAGAGTAAAAAATTGCAGTGTATATTGGTTGAATACAGACAGAGAATGAATGAAAGAGACGTGTGCAAAGCATGGGAAAGCTTTAGTAAAGGATGAAAAATGCACAGTCGCCACAACGAAAGATGGAAAATCGTATTTTTTCACAAGTCAGATAGAGAACGACTCAACGGCCAATCCAGTGGCGGTTTTTGAGGGCTTCGCGCGGTTTGGTCCCACCCCTGACATGCCGCATACCGAAACCGTCCCCTATTACACTTCGTACGTATTACGTATCTCCCTACCACTCTCGGATTTTCTTAGCGCGAATACGAAAGACGCAAACCGCAAGGACACCACGCGAAATGGAAAACCGCTTTAATTTTATATCCCTTTCATTTCTAGAGCGCAGAAGCGCACACACAGTACACTTCCACACAACACGAACGCGTTAAATGTGCGCCAGAAAAAAAATATATATCCTAAACTTTTTATATATTGCTTTCTGTTTCTGATAACTTTACTAGAACATGTGGCCTGACCTTTGTTTACCTCTTCACATGACCCTGACTATTAAAATTTCACTGGGATTTTTACAATTATTTACAATCAACACTTCTTAATCTTGTGTTAAATCGTAAATTTAAAAATGCAGGATTAATTTAATAAAAATAAATAAATAAAAAGCAAAGCGTCATGATGTCATGAAAGCTCAAAGGTTCGACTCAGAAAGCAGAATGTTCTTAATAACGATGGTAATTTTATGCTTTTCCAAGAGCAAGTGCAAATGAACGGTGGGCGAATATAGAAAACGCGTGTAACACGTGTTCGAAACATTTCGGGATGCCACCCCACAGTTACTCACTCTCGTTTGCACTCGTTTCGCTCGTTTTAACGCTTCCGAAGTATTATAAAAAAAAACGAAACAAATTACCCTAATGCACGCACATGTTTTTTATGTTTTCATAATTGATCGACTCCAAAACGAGAACGTCATCAATATGAGAGGGTGCACAGTTTATTTATTATATTAAACAAGTTCGATTAATTTTCTTTTTCCTTTTATATATGTCATATAAACAACTACCTATATAGGTTGTGAGAATGAGAACTCACAAAAATGCATCACTTTTATCAAATGTGACTCTGCATGGCTCCTCTTGGGGGTGCAAGGGGGTGAATTTGAAGCAAAATTCTTATAAAAAAACTAACAATATTTCTTATAATTGTCTCAAATATTATGACAATCCAATTTACACAATTTTATGTAAATATACAAATATGCATGTTTGGTTGGCGCCCATAGTACTCGTATTTTGACAAATTCGCACACTTTGACATCTAAATATATAAACCTTCAGACTAAAACCGCATTTCTTATTAATGTCTTGATTAAGAAATGGAAAATCTCTTGGGATTGTCTTCGAGAACGAGGGAAGTCGAGTGACACATTTCGGGCACTAGAGTTACGTCAAGCTCATCACAAATAAGTAATTAAATATTCGTGCAGTCCTTGTATCATACTCACTGCGTTTCTTGTATATATCTTTAAAACATACTGACACATAGCTTTAGTAGATCTGGATTTCCTGATACGATGTCTTGCTCAGCTTTATGTTTCAGTATAGCAACTGTGACACTATATGCAGTGTCGTATTCTCAGAGCATATACAGTGCGTTTAAAGAATTTTGAAAAATATTTGCAATGTTTGTTTTTTGAGTTTTTTTAGAAAACTGTTTCTAGAATTCCATAATCATCAATTGATCAAAAAATTATCGTAAATAATTGGAACATACGGTGTATTTAACGAAAGTAGTAAGAATAAGATAGTTCACCAGTTCACGGCATTATCTAATCTACTATAGTTTCACGAGTTTAACTTGTGTGCACAACTAAGTATAGGTTTAAGGTTGAAGCTTCGAAGTGAGAAACGCCGTTTGTGAAATTTACGACGTATGTATATTTAATACAAGAATGTGTATACACTCGTTCGCTATAGTTTCTGAAATTCTGATGTTTAGGAAGTATACTGGGATGTAGTCGCGCCGCACTGAGAAACATGCAATGGATTAAGTATGTTTTATAACACTCAAACGCTAAACATATATACGAAATGCCAAACAGAACCTAACCTGAATATGTGTGATCTAGTAAATCTACAAAGTCTAAGTATCTCCTAGAAGTAAAATACTACATAGAGATTGTATACTATATTAAGCAAAGACAATTAAAAGAAAAGTAAAAAGGAACTGGACGATTTATGGACGACATTAGTTCGCTTCGTTTTAGTTAAAGCATTAATTAGTTAGAAGATTACTTGAAACAAAAACCTAAAAGAAATTCCGCGGTGGTATAACTTCTACATACGCTGATATAAACTAAACTATATATATCTACTTAAATACATATACAGAGCGTTTATTTTACCATCGAACATAGCACGTATGTATGAGTTAAACTCATGGCAGTGGCGATCCATGATCAAAGTAATTCATGTTTATGATCATGTCGTTACTGTTAGTTGTCAATTTTGTTCTTTATTATATTGTTCATCAATCGTTATCCGTCCCACATACCCACTCTCACCCCGTCCATCGGTGTGTCTTTAGCGATACAAATCTCCACTGCCATGAGTCTGACTTGTTTGTTTTACCGTCAAACATAAGAACAAAGCACATACTATATGTTCGACGGTAAAATAAACGAGCCAAACTCATGGCAGTGGCGATGCACGATCAAAGTAATTAACTTTTGTGATCATGTCGTTACTGTTAGTTGTCAATTTTGTTCCTTATTATATTGTTCATCAATCGTTATCCGTCCCACATCCCCACTCTCTCCCCGTCCATCGATCTGTCTTTACCAATACAAGTCCTCACTGCCATGAGTTTGATTCCTTTATTTTACCGTCGAACATGGGACATGCTATGTTCAACGGTACAATAAATGCACGGTATATAGTTTGTTAAAGTTCAAATATCTTAACAAATTGCAAATATCTAAAATTGTAAGATACTTAATGTTTGTTTTTATTTTATTTTGAATTTGTACAGCTGATATTCGATTTAGTTACAACGGTTGGCCTTTGCCTTGAATGGTAATACGGTAATACCTTTAATATCTACCAAAATATAATTGCGTTACAAGAAAATAAGAAAAACAAAATAAAAAAGCAAATCTCCTCTTAAGGTATCTTATCCTTTATCCTATTGTCCAGATCTCTGTTTACTTTAGTGGCCAAACAAAAAAAAATCTTTTTATTTTCCTTTTATTCTTCTCAATTTTCAAAGTTTCTTTGTACATACCTATAACCAATTTATTAAAACATGATACAAGATTACGTAAATCTTTCAGCAAATATTATATCCAACATTTTTGATTATTTGGATAATGGATATGTTTCGTTAAAATAATGCGAATTCTAGACATAAAGTGACATGTAGGTATGTGCGTCGATGTTGGTGGTGTTGTTGCGCATTTATTAAAACGTAAAAAATCTCGCAGCTCTTAACGCGCCAGCAATTTCGAACAAAAACCAATAGAAAATAGTACATAGAAACATTCGTGAACCGGAAATGCATCTATTTTCGACATTATTTATTTCGCATGTGTATGTATATTCCCTATTCTCCATTTCCCTATTCTGATTCTGCATTCTGTAGTTTATTCTTTTATTCCTTATGTAGTTTTGTCGTTTCGATGTTTCCATTCAACCGCCTTCTCGTTATCCCTGTCGTGTTGCATTCGCGCTTTTGCATACATTAAGAAAATTGCACTTGTCGCCAATTCTTTATCTCTATCCAGAGCAAGCACTGTTCTTTGTTCATTGTTCTATCATCGTAGGTATATTATCTATAGCTGTAGTCCATTTTAGAACTATTGACTTTATATAAAAATATTTATATATCTATTTACTTATAAAAAGAAATGATTTTTATTTTTTATGAAATGTAAGAGTTTATTGCTGAACGCTGAGTATTTAGTAGTGCACGTATAGATTCTTAGTAAGGCTGTTTTGTAGAAATTTATTGCCGGCGCGTTTCCCGTCGCGTTTTTCCGTACGGCTGGATCGTTCGATAGAAATATATAAGTCCTAGGATCGTATCATGCTGGAATCATGACAAAGTATATAGTAGTTGTATGGAAAAGTATGGTGGAAGTGAAAAGGAAGTCGCTTGCACATTTTTATGTCTTTTTATGCTTTGGCTTCGCGTCTACGTAATAGCACAGACGACTGAAGCGTTGGATGTTGGGATCCGGTTGTTCGGAAATCAAGTCACAGAGTACGTACGCACGCAAAAAAAAAGAATGGAACAAACTGAAAGAATACGAAAATATTTTCAAGTAGCAAATCTTTTATATAGGTACTTAAACTAATATTAAAAACTCTATTCAAGAGAGAGAAAAAAACTATTTGAACATAAAATCAAATTGATGATGTTAAGGTTAAGTGGTGAATTTGTAAAATTTTTGAACTTTTGTGTAGGCTTTATTTAAGTCTCACATATTCGTACGCGTTTATGGTTCACCTGAAACAACCAGTATGAATAATTAGTCGCGTACTTTTAACACTAAATCTCAGTTAATTCTCACTTGTGACGTCAGTACTCAGTTGAATACATCTCGCAAGTGAGTAGTCGCAACTGAGGTTTTTTTTTATCCCCACTCACGTCCGACTGCGCAAGCTCGGGTCCTAGATCACTTCGTACACAGTTAAAAAGTTAGGTTATGTTAATGTTTGTTAAAGAAACTACACTGTTGTACCACTATGGACAGTGGTGTGTATTATAACATTATGTATGTAATTATGATTTTCCGGTTTTAGCACAAGTAAGTTTTGTACAAGTGAGTTATGACGTCATCGTTTGAAATGAGCGTATACTCACTTCACCAACCCAGACTCAGTTCAGCGAAAAAAGGAACGTGAGTATTATATGTATAGACAGACATAGGCTGTGGAGAAGGAAGAAAGTATACTGAAAACGAGTTGAGCACTATAGCTAAGTAAAGAGATAATAAAACTTCCCCAGTAGCTATGACTCCACTGAAACTACGTAAGCAAGGATGGTATCGGTAGTATTGGCGGTGGTATTGGTTGAATCAGCGGCATCTGAAGCGTTGCAAAAACCAAACGATTTCTGGTAAGCCAAAATCCAGGATCAAGATAAACCGAGGCCATATAACGACTTCGTCGAGAATATATGATAGAGATTTCGGCCAAAAACTATATATTCTTTTACTCTTTTAGAAGCGAGATTTAGACAGATACGACTATAACGCTTCGACTTTACTAAACTGCGACTATTGATAACTCCAATAAATTTTCTACGAAAAATACTGGTAGAGTGGTAGCTATTTAAAATGTGTCTGACCTAGGCATTTTATTTAACTTTAGCAAACTTAACCTCCTCAATCTTTTGAATCTTGTTTACTTTAAACAGTACTTACCTACCCATACGTATCTA
>JARJEB010031974.1:0-14531 GCA_030264535.1 Liometoxenus newtonarum | reverse complement strand
ATTTAAGATATAATTTTCAGATTTTAGCGAGAGCAATTTTTAGATTCAGCATTAGATTTGCAATAACATACTAAAGATTCAATTTGATACAAATAAATTTCGCTGAGATATTAATCGCTAACTCTCAGGAAAATTTTTTTGGTCGAAAATTTGTTCAACTTTAGCAACCCGTAACTTTAAAAATATTTATGGTAGGCGGCTAATATTTCACTCAGGCATAGTTTAACAATCGTAGAATAACTCCTATGAATTTCATTTAGATTGGAGAAAAAAAATTTTTTTTAATTTTTTCAACAGCCCCTCCTTGTTGAAAAAATTAAAAAAAAAAAATTTCTGCGATTCAGCTATTAATATCTCGGCGAAATTTTTTTGTATCAAATTGAATCTTTAGTATGTTATTGCAAATCTAATGCTGAATCTAAAAATTGCTCTCGCTAAAATCTGAAAAATATATCTTTAAGGTTATGAGCTAATAAGTGTGTACATGTAATTCTTATGGAAACGATCTTCGCCGAGAAGTCAGAATCGCTGTGCAACCCAAGGTCACACTTATCAGCTCATCACGGGACATTTATGTTACCACTTAAATGTTCTAAGTGGAAACATTCCGCCGCTCATCTCTAGTAAAAACTGATAACATGAAATGTTATCATTAAATTAAGCAAAAACAAAACAAGAAGCGAAAACGTAAAAAGAACTTGATATGTTTTGATTCAAATTAATGACCCAACAACATAAAACGATAAAAAAAAATTTGTACCAGTTATAGATAAAGAAGATCATAAATATATAACATTAAATTCTGACTACTACTTCCGATTAAAACAAATTGTAAACATTGGGTTTTATATTTTACTAAACGTTTGTAGAAAAATTTAAAGCTTATTGTAATTGACATTTATTACGGAAATTGTTAAATATTTAATTAATCACTTCTGGACATATTTTAGTTAAGACGTTATTGACAGTCGGAAGTGATAATTAGAAGTGATTATATTAACCGGACAAGATTAGAAAATGATTTGGACAAAAAGTTTGCGGAAGCAAGGACCATAGAGAAAAAGAGTATAATCAATTCAAACGGAAGAAATCTTGGTACTTCATGGTCAAATCAGAATTGATGAAATTGTTGAAAATGTGTTGCTATATCCTTAATTAAATAATATTTTAATTTAAATTAAAATACGGCTTGTCCTTAGTAAAATAAAATGTTTCTAGTGGCGTAAAAGCGTTGGACACAAAGTTTTGTTTATGAAAATTTTTAAAAGCGACACATTGTATGTGTATGCATACTTATCAACGTTTTGTAAGTATATGTATGCTTTGGTTGGCTAACTTATAAATAAATAATTCATGTCTACGCCGCTTTCCAGTTCCAGTCCAGACCAGTATAACTAACAGTCGAGTAGAGTAGTCGACTGAACTGAACTGAAGTCGATTAGTTGAGTTGCGGCCAATCGACGCAGAACAGAAACAGACTAAAAATAAAAACTCAAAAACAACACGAACATTTTCAGACTGTACATGCCACGTTCATTAAACAGTAAGAGGAAAATAATTTAAATCAAACCAAATTGGCAGGATAGTCTCGAATTTGTTTGTTTCAGTTTCACATAGTCAATAAGTTGCCGTAATAGTGTGATTCGCGTTATCTTATCGCGTTTTTTAGCCGTGTAACAGCGATAAAGCAATTGACGACCTAAACTGAATATTTTAAATTTTTTTTCCGAAAACATTCCTTAAATAACAAACAACGTTCGCAAGTGTGGAATAAGTATAATAACGAGTGACATCGTATCGTATATATCGGCGAATCTCCACTTAACAATAGATATCTACTAAACAAGTGTAAATACGATCGTAATACTGGCTACCGAAATTAGATATCGTGTTGGTATGCACCGCAAATTGATCAATTCAATTGTTCACACAAGTTCCGATCATTTTGAATAGGATTGTTCCAAGTTATATTGAAACTATCAATTTTATTTAATTTGACTCTTATTGACAACTTATAATTGGCACCAAATTAAAGCAATTCAGATATCCGAAAGTCGGTACCTATATTGGAATAAAAAGTCAACATGGCGCATACGACATGCAACAGCTTTAACAACAAACAAGGTATGACAGCATGATAGATAGTCGTAAAGAAATAAATAGAAAATAAATAATAAAATAAAATATAAATTTAAAAACAAACTGCTTACCAATCTTGCTTATGTTATGTTATTTATATTACTATATGCCTACATTACTCTACGACTTACAACATTAGGTACCTAAATGTACCTACATTCAAGTTAATGACAATGAAAAAGCAAAAAAAAAATTAAATACACGCAACTTATGTCATGCCGCACTCATTAAATGCTAGAATTGGATAATTTGGAATGTTATCACTTTATTTTACGTTTTATCGTTTTATCTATGTTTGGGCTTTTCCAACCATAATTGTTGTTTCCATAATTCTTATAGATATACTTAATCGATATTTTTTTATACACGTATAGAAATTCCGTTGTCTTTTAAGGGTTTACGGAAAGTAAACTCGATTGGCATTCGAGTCAACTCAGGGGCACGCCCGAGAACAACACTATTTTGCGATTCTCACAGAATTTGTCCTCGTAAACCCCTTTTTTCAACTCACAGGCGGAAAATAGCAAAGACTGTACAATTTTTCGAATGGAAACTTGGCCATTGCCGAACGCAGACAAAATGCGTGCGGCACAAAGTTATTACCGCACGATTTCTTTTGCCGTACCATTTTTATTTACATAAAATATATGAAATATTTGTCATAATATTAATCGCTGACGTTTAATTTCAATATTAAATTTTGTTACTTTTATAAATCTTAAAATGTTCATTCTTTTTTAAATTTTGAAGCGTTCGTAGAAAAAATAGTGTACGCAACTTTTGCGGAAAGCGTGCGTGCCAAACTCATTGGCATACAGCCAACTCATTTGGCACGCCCTCACTTTCCGCACGCGACGCGTAAACTATCAAAAAATAAGACTTTAATTTTTTCATGATCACCTTACTTTCCTATACCTACATACCTTCGGTATGTGGCCGGAAAGTAAAAACAACGGACAATGGCAAATGTTTGCCATTCGGCTACCATAGCAACAGTAACAAAAACGTTAAACGCATAATAAAGCAAATGCATATTAATTTGCAGTAATATTTCGAAAAACATGATTAGAATTTAAAATAACGAATTACAGTAATTTACTAATTGTGGACTTTGAGTTGTTTCATACAATTTAAATTGTACTTGCTATTGCAGCCACAGCCATGCAACGCGATGTCAAACAAGGACACTTTGCTCGGTTGCTAGTGGCAACTGTTGGTCTTCCTGGTAGAGGAAAAAGTTTATTAGCGCGTCGCATGTCAAGATATTTAAATTACACTGGAAATATTAGCAAAGGTAATTATAATTTTAATGCATTATGTTTCCGGAGAATTGATTATGACTATTTTCCAGTGTTTGATGTTAGTGATTATCGACGCAAACATTACGACCATTACGATTCGCACGAAATGTTTAAAGAAGATAACCGTCCAGCCTGGGAAGTGCGACAACAAAGTTTCCAAGAAGCACTCAATGATGCCATGCGATGGTTGAACGATAAATCTACCAATACCAGCAGCGAAGATAATAATAACAACAACCAAATTGCAATATTAGATGGACCAAATGTATGCCGACGACAAAGGAAAATAATTTACGACCGAACGAACGAAATGAATGTGCATTTACTTTTTGTTGAATGCGTTTGTGAGGACCCCCTGTTGCTTGAAATGCATTTCAAGTCGATATTGGCACATTCAGTCGACTATCGCTCGATGCCCATTGAAAAGGCTTTGAAGGATTTACAAGCGAGGATGGATCACTATGAAGAACAGTATGAGACGCCTTCAATTGGGAGCCGGACCGAGTTGGCCTGCTCAATGGTTAAACTACTTGATGATGGTTATGGAGGGTTGGTGGCCCATGGCGTCATGGGACGCGAAAGTACTATTTTGGGATACGTCGCGACACCCAAACCCTTACAACAGACTTTATACTTCAGCAGGGTAAGTATACTTATAACTAAGAAAATCACGATTTAGAACTGCAGTTTACAAGCGTTTAATTCCAGCATGGTGAAAGCGAATTCAATGTCCTTGGAAGAATTGGTGGTGACTCCGGTTTATCTCCACGTGGTTACAAATACGCGGAACTCTTATCAAACCATTTGAAAGCCCTCAATCTCCAGAACCTCCAAATTTGGACCTCAACACTCAAACGTACCAAAGCCACAGTTGCGGATATGAACGTCCCCAAATTACATTTGCACGCGTTGGATGAAATTTTTTCTGGCGAATGCGAAAACTATTCATACGAAGAATTACTCGAACAGTACCCGAAAGAACTAGCTTTACGCGATGGCGACAAGTTGCGATATCGTTATCCGCAAGGGGAATCTTATCTTGATGTTATGTCGCGGTTGATGCCTGTTTTGCAACAATTAGAAATGGAAAACAATGTCTTGATTGTTGCCCATCAGGCAGTATTGCGATGCGTGTTGGCATACTTTTTGGGAATACCTAATGATGATATTCCGTATATGAACGTTCCGCTGCATACGTTAATTAAACTTACTTTGCGGGGACACAGTTATACGATGGAGACTGTTAAAATGCCTGTTGATTGCGTTGATACTAATCGTTGTAAACCTGTTAATTGTGATGTAGGAAGAAGTGTAGATGATGTTTTACAGACTATTCCGCAACATTTTGATTCATTATTGCAAATATAATTTTTTTCTAAGGAATAAATTTTAACTGCAAATCTAGTGCATTATTTTGTGAACTTCATAATAACGATTCTATTGAAAGAAATATGCACTCAACTAATTGAGATAATGATTCATTAGAAAAAATAGAAATTATCAATGATATTAATCAATAAATATAAAAAGTTTATAACTTAAAATGACCTTAAACACCAAAAATTGTAAAAACCCAAGGAAATAGGGATTCTTGATTGCATATATTCTTATCTATTAAAAATTAGCTATTAAAAAATGTTGTACCCGAGGTTGTACCAAGGAACCTAAAACAAAAAATACGGGCGGGACACCGCACAACTTTCCGATACTTAGTGTAACTCAGGGGAGCGAGATTCGTGGAGATCCGTCGATAACCCGACATCGAAATTTGGCGAACTGAATATGTTTCCTTACCATGCACCTTCGGTATGGTCGGAAAGTAACCAGACGGACATCTACCCACGTAGCCACGTTGACAGGAATTTTGTTCACAAGAATACGCACATTTTAGGAATTAATATCTCACAAACTATGCATCGTACGAGAAATGGAAGGATTTCGATTCCCTATAAGAAAGTATTTTTTCGTAGACCGTAATTCGAAAAATTTTTGTTTTGACATTTACGTTACGGGCCCTAGGGCCCTTCTTTACCGACCGATTTTGCTGAACTTCGAACCAGATCTGCTCGCAACGAGACTGAACCTGTGTGCCAAGTTGGTTCAGCCGGAATTTTTTTCACAGCAGACACACATCACCCAGGCACACATCACGCACAGACACACACACGGACATCAGGCCAGAAACCACTTTTTCCGACTCAGGGAAGCGAGATTCTGTTGAAATCTCGACATCGAGTTTTCG
This sequence comes from Liometoxenus newtonarum, assembly GCA_030264535.1. Lineage (NCBI taxonomy): Eukaryota > Metazoa > Arthropoda > Insecta > Coleoptera > Staphylinidae > Liometoxenus > Liometoxenus newtonarum. Next base: position 8,849 of record JARJEB010031974.1, on the reverse strand, counting down.
GGGCGAATCCAATACTTTCCTATACATACCTTCGGTAGTGTCGGAAAGTAAAAATATCAATTTTTTTTGGAAAAATAGTAAAGACGGGTGATGACCGCCCCCCACCCCTTGGTCAAGTCCTGGATACGCCGCTGCTATATGTGGACACGAGCAATTTTTTGAGTTTTACTCCACAACATCAACGACAGGTTGTATAAAATTATTGTCGACGTACTGACCCGTTTTACATTGGATTTGAAACATTGTCGTGGCCTATGCACAGAAGGAGCAACAGATATGACGGGTGTTTTTAGAGGTCTTCAGCAAAGGATTCGCCAAACAGAACCACGAGCTATTTATGTCCATTGCTTTGCGCATTCGATTCATTGAATCTAGCAATTCAGGTATTCAGGATGCTATGAAAGTTGTTCCAGTTGTTCCATTTCTGCCGAACAAGGTGGCGTATGCGTAGGTATATCTTCCTTGCAAAGTATTGAATCGAACTATTTGTCATTAATAAATTTCTTTGACGATATTCATCGCAATGATAAAGCCGATGCAGGTGCTACTGCAAACGGGTTCAAGCAGTGTCTTCAGTTTAAGACTTTATGACGATGTACATCGCAATGATAACTCAGATGCTGGTGCCACTGCAAAGGGATTCAAGCATTGTTTGCTTTAGTTTAAGACTTTATTTCTACTAATAGCAATTATATCAATTTTCAAATAACTGGAATTGTTAAACTCGTCATTGCAAAATCCGAATCTTCAGTTTTAGTCTGCGATTTCATCAGTCCAAGCAGTTATATCTTGCTTAACTGACTTATACGCAATAAATTTGATTTAATTTGGACTGATACATTATCAACGGCTGAGAATATGAATATTGAAGAGCCCCATTTACCAAGAAAACGTAAAGCTCCGAAATGTTTGGATAGTGGTTCTGCGGCTCACGAATTCACGAGCATTTTGGACTCTAATGGGGTTGAATGAGCGCTGCGCTCGCGTCGCGTGTAATATTTAGCTCGAATGAAAAGTTGTTTTCCACTCCAGGCATGTAATGTACTATTATCTTAAAGTGCCAAGTGAGAAAAACCATTTTGCAATTTAAAAGCAAATATGACCGGAGAACAAAGACATAAATTTGATTTTATCCGTGTTTGTTTAAATTTGTTTAAATTTAATTCTACATGTTAAATAAATGTCTTAAGTTTTGTTTTGTTCTTTAAATTCGTATTATTATTTTTCTTACTCAGGCCCCGGTCCCCCTGAGAAAATCATAAAGTTGGCGCCTATGGTATGTATTGAAGGTTTCGAACTAACGTAGCTTCTTAAGTGTTGTCCATTATTTTTTATATAGACTTTCTCCTATTGATTTTAACCAGATGGTTAATGGTTATATACCGAGTGAATCTGAAACCGAAAAGACAATATTTTTTACCGAAACCTTCCCTCCGCTACTCGGAACCGGAAGTTAAAAAAAACACTCACCCTGGGTGAGTTCGGCTTGATAACTCGGAGTTGGAGTTTGACCTGTGCAGGTGCAGCGACTGAAATCACGTGACGAGAGTTTTGAACCTGATATATTACGCTTGATTATAAGCAAAATTTTACTTTTATGGTTTTTTTATCACTTTTTTGCGACTTCTATTCTGGGGCAAGTTCTGGATTAATATCCACAAATCCAAATCTCTAATCGGTAACCTGAATGATAATAGGCTACCGATTCGAGATTTGTGTACGCTTTCAGTTCCAAAATTCGAACTTCGGTTGAAAGATTAAATTGAGCTTAGAAACTGAGCAAGGCCTTCATAAGTTTTCATGCGAGGTTGTGCATGCGGAGTGAACTACATTTACACTCTCTTCACTCTTTTGGTCATAACCGAAAGCGTTCTGACTTAGCAGTTCTGGTGTAACTTGAGTTTCATGTATTATTAGTATGGTTTGCTTATTAGTATGGTTTGCGCCATCTCTTATTGAAGGTCGTTACTTAAACTAAAGTAATAAAAAGCTTTTTCTTAGCAAAACATTTTCTATTTCTCATCTAATTTACTTCGCGATTTATCATATAGAGGGCGCCAGTAACATAAATACGGATAAATATTAATGTTGAGGGAGCCTGCTTGATAGATAACTCTCTAGTTTACTTTAAAATAGAAAAAATAATTTGAGTAAGCAGTAAGTTATTCAACTTAATAGTATACCTAACATCTTAAGTCTATCTGATCGTAATACAGATATAGCAGAAAATATTTTTATTTGGATGATTACAAAATTATTAGTTATTAGATATAAAAAAACAGGCAATCAGGAATCCTATTTAATTAGAGAATTAACATACAAAATTAAAATGTTTTCTCTCATTCCAGTAAAACTGTCACGCCTAGGAAAGAAAATTGAAAAAGAAAACCAAAATAATTGCTTAAATCAGCTAAAGAATTTCTAATTTTAAATATCATATTAACAAGTAATTTTATACTCTACTCATTATGAAAAGCAATACAAGAAAGAATAAAATAGGTATTAATATCTGGATCTGAAGTATTTCTTCTGCATATAATGTTGAAAATTCTTATCTAACTTACTATGTCAGTGAATGTACCTGAATCCATTCTTTTGGTTAACAAAAGGTAGTCGTTTTAGTTCTTCAATAAGTAATGAAATTTTAAACAAATTTCCGTAGGCGTAAATCCAAATATATAATGAAATAATGTAGGCACTCATCCAAACATAAAGAGGTATTACATACGTATATATGCACTAACGTTTAGATCGCGGCCATCGTCTACGGATAAACAACATACAATATGTCCAATGAAATAATCACAAAATTTGTTTAAAGGAATTATTATGCAGCAATTAATTAGGATTTCAAAATAAAAACAAAGCCAATTGTTAAAATCATATAGTTGTTCCAATATATATCCGAAAAATCTTAAAACACATTGTGTTTATATGATGCACAGAATTCTGACAAAACACAATAGAGGTAATATTGCTCGTTTTCGAGTTTGTATGCACATAGTTCGTCTATAGTTTCTTACTTCTACACATTATCCACTCACTTATTGCCGATAAAAGTTTCCACCGAATTCCTATATAGGTGCTGATGGTAAAAAAAGTTGGTTGTCAGATGAACTCATATTTCCATATATTCCATATAAAATTCTGATATAAAGGGAAAGAGGCGCCCACCTAACAGCAGACTCCCTGCATTGTATTATTGTATTATTATTCGAAATAATTTCGCAGATATACTAGATGATCATGTATCTCAATCTATAAAAAATGTCTGAGTTGTTTAGGGGAAGACAACACCGAATATATGCAGATACATTCTAGCTAGACGCATTCCACAAAAATTTAATATAAAATAATAAAATAAAACATATGGTGCGGCGGTGGCACGCACTTCGTAAATGATTTTATGGAGTAATTAAACCAATAACAAAACGACTAATAATAATAACACAAGTTTTATACGTTATTTCATTGGTTAATTTGGGATTGTAACACGAATGAGTATTTAATTGTATTATTATTATTACTTTTAATACCAATACCTAATATTCAGCATTAATGTTTGAATCAAGAAATTTATATGTATATGAAAATGTAATCTGCACGGGCTGCACGAAACAAGCAACAAAAAGGTTAAATATAGGCATTATAGGTTATAGGTATATAAACATCAAATAATTTCAGTTGAAATTAAATATTCTCGTCTTGTTATAGGCAGACATGAATTTTATGACTTGATTTAATGATAAATATCACTTGTTTGTGTCAATTCCATATTATAAAGTATTTCTGCGACTCTGCGATACCTATATAGTGTGAAGTTGCCACATGTAAAATAAGGATGTTTATATCATTTCCGGAAAACCCGTAAATGCCAATGTCCACTGATAGAAAAAACTTTTTAAAGCAACAATTTACATGTTTTTAGATTTATCACATTAATCTGAAGTTATATATTTCTAAAATAAGCATATGCCTCTTGCGTTAATACTCATATAGTTATTTTAATTTAAGATTATAAAATTATTATGATATATTTTTAATTTAATATTATTATCGTTGTTTTTAATGTACATAATTTTATTTCAACAATATATTTCAAGTATTTGCATATTCTTGAACTGTTTCGAGAATATGGTATTCTTAAACGAACAACTACATTTTTTTCTTGTTTGCTACCGTTGTTTTGAATCAAAGATGTTAGCTTCATTCCAAGACATTTTTTCTATGAGTATCCTATTAGTTCAGGATGACAGGATGTGCATCTTTAGTGAATTGAGTGTTACAAATTTTGACGATAACGATTATTATTTTTCGAATTACCTAATTGAGGTAAATTTAACTAAGTAAGTAGGTAGATAGGTATATAGAGATTTGGACATTTGGACATATAATATAATGTAATGGACCACGAATATTGGACGAACATCGCCAACAACCTTAGAAAAGCAGGGAAGAGATAGAGAAAGATACAGGAAGTGCAAAATTTGTTAACGAATGCAAGAGGTTGACATTTGCATCTAACCTCTATACGCTGATCATGCGCCGTAATGTTTTGTCGTTCTTGCTCTTTCACTGACTGTGGCCTTTACAAACGTTATCGGCAATGTTCAATACGTAAGTCATACTATATGAGCTGCTTCCATTAGGTATATATCTATTATAGAAATGTCATAAGTTGTTTCGAACCCTTTTCGATGTTCGCACACTATAGGTGGCAGGCTGTATAGCATTTAAACGACGTTCCAAATCAGAATAAGGCGCATTTATTTCAAGATTTTAACTTTTGTACCTTTTTTTAAATCTTGAAGTAAAGCCTACTTATCTAATAATTAAGCCAATTATTAGATAAGTTATTTAAAATAAATCGGTATACCTATAACTAGGTATATGAGTTTTCTCCTAACATGGGAGTAATTTTTATTATAGGAAGTGGATAAAACTTTGATTATATTTTAACGCAGCACTTAATTTCTGTACGCAATTTTCACTTTCTGATCTAAATTATTTCTACGATCTGAGAATTTTTTTTTTTGAATATAGTACCTATGCATGGTCTCAATGTTAGGTGCATAGTGTGTATTAGTGATAAACTTTTAATTGCCAATGTAGAGGGTTGAAGTGTCTCTTTTAGTGACATGCGTATGTTTTTGTTACATCATAGCCATCATCGGATTCTATAAAACTATATAAATCATAGGTATAAGTTATAAAACCAAATAAACTTCGACGTACAGATTTTCCTGTATATATTATATTTTCCTATAATTTTGCTGTTTGTTTTGTATATCGATTATACCTACGCATTCAAGGAATTTTCAAACAATTTTTATTTTTTCCATTTTTTTGGTTCCGTTTCTTCGTAGATTTGTAACAACTGGAAATTATCAGGCTCATTCTACATAACATTTCGATTTTGAATTGTGATCATCTTACATCGCAGTATAAATAAGTATATCTATATGGGTATTCAATATTGGTTTGTTATAAAAAGATGGTGAGTGACATTTCTTCATTCTTTATTCTATAGCTACATATTTAGGCCTATATAAGTATAATATTGTTGATTTCCATGACATTTTCAATTCGTATGTGATATTTTCGGTCCATGACACCACTACTGAACCTACCAAACCTTCAGCATATGTAGGGTATTCGTATTGTGTTGGCCGTCACAATTTTGAGACGTGTTTGTATACAGTGGAGAACATTACCGTGACAATTGTGTGACCAAGTGACAATTGATGTACACGCCGCCAAAACATATGGCGTGTTTCACATTTACTATATACGCTTTCAATATATACCTCACGCCAATCAATCGGTGAGGAAAACCCCCAATGTATTCAATTCTATACAAGCCATAAGACTATTCAAAGGAATGTCATCACCATGGTTCTATATATATTCTATATACATATATAGGTAGGTATTTTTTTAAAAATATTTTAAGTCCCTATATTCTGTGAGGGCAACTGTTTAAAAAATGTATAGTTTATCCATTACAAGATCGATATACCTAACAAAATCTAAATGTGTTCGGTTCGGTGTGGCCGCGCAGTTATAAGTTATAAGAACACTTATAGGGTTTTTAATTTTTGGCAGCTTTGTCACACGAATTTCGATAACAAATGAATGGGAATTGGGATCACTAATTATTACCTATAGTTAAACGCCAGATCGCCATCAAGTGCGCATTAAATTTTTTAGTTTTCTGTTTTAGAGTAGAGAGGACCAACATTTAGTGATACTTAATTAAGAAAATAATGTTATAAGTATCAAAGGATCTAGAATCTGTCTAAAATATTAAAGTTGTATAACAATAACAGTTCCAGGTCTCAGCTCAGAAATACCTGCGTAATAGCTGCTCTGCTGGGCTTGAGCTATACAAAAAGACAAGAAAAACTAAGGAACATTATCAGCGATGCAATAGGAACAGCAAAAACAGCATCCCAGCATATCTACATGTAGGTATAGGTATAAAATACTTTTATTTATATTTTGCAAACCGTAATTTCACTCATTTCTGCTATTCATGTTGGAGACTGTGACTGGTAGGGAAAGGCAGGACAGCATGCATTTAATATTTTATTTTTAAACCAGAAGTCACACGACATCTACCAAACAAAGTATATCTACTATACATACTGGTATAGCATCCAACTCAACAACGAATCAAAATACAAATAGATAAAAAATAAGAACGAAACCAAGGCAATATCATGGAAGGAGAGGATACAAGCGATGAACAACATAAGGAAAAAAACAAAGATAAGTGTACCTACTACCGTCGTCAGCCCCTGTATAAATTTATGGAGACTCGTGCAGACTGGGGTCTTTCCAGTAGTCTTTTTGAAGAAGTTTATACTCAGCATTTGGTGTTTGAGGCAATACAAAGGGAGGGTATGCATGTGCATGCTTGTTCCCCGTTTGGATGGAAATGATATAAAAATCGTTCGTTGGACGCCCATGAAGTTGGCTTTAGACCAATCGGAAAGCGCAGTTAGCCGCCATCTTGCTTAGAAATCGACTGGGAGCCGGTTCCGGGCCGACGAACTCAGCGCCGCACCGAAGCACGTTCGCGTACCACTTGCACGGCATAGCGTTGCCTCGTTTTTAAGATATACACGCACACGTTTCGACGGCTCTCCCGGCTCTTCCGATCGCATTACGATCGATTCACGCATCGATTTTATTCGACAAATCGATCACAACGTGCGTAATTAATTACCTTTTACTGGAAGTTTTGAAGTTTCTCACAAATAAAGCTAAAAGTGCCGGCAAACGGGCAAAAAGGTTTTTAAACATTTGAATCTTTTGTGTGGGTCTTGCTCATCAAATTAGACTTTTAGTGCGACGACGGCGGGACCCTCGCGCTAGAGCGAAGTTGAAGGACGGTCAGCGAAGGACATATACATATAGTGATACGGAAGTGTTGTAAGGGCTTTTGGAGACAAGGGGGTCCACAACTATATTTAGTTAGCTGCATAATATAAGTACCTACCTATTCTGGTGAGTTATTCCTGCAATCGTTTGATAATCTTCTTTATAAAATATTAATGCCGCTAATGGTATACATAAATATAGATATTTGAACCCAATTATATATAAGTAAACTAAAAATAGCCTTATATATATATTGACCAAAAGTACATGTCATATTTTACTTTAGTAACCCTGGGAACATGATTTCTATATTTTTCCTTATAGGCTATTTGCATTCCTCGGTATAGTTTGCTGAAAGATTACTTTGTAGGTATAGAACTGGAATTTAACTAATGGCTATTAACACACTTAGAAAATGGAAACTATGGAATTTGTTCAAATATTTCTAATAAAGTATATATGTATACTTATACCTAGTTAGTTTTAGATAATAATTATACAAATTGTATTTCCAATTAATTCATTTTTATCTTTTTCTGCTGATTTGATATATATTTAACGGCTATAAGAAGATAACCTATGAATGTTCATAAAAAACAATCATTTAGGTATAACTATATTGATTTGATTTAGGTATATAATTATTTTCAAATAACACTGTGTGAATGTTAATGCCAGTTAGGTACATTAATGAAATATTTTAATAATTAATATATAGAATAATAAAGAGTAAAACAAATTAAATGTGTAAGTATAGGTAGGTAGGTATATACGCATTCATAATAATAGTATAAATATAGGCGCAAAGAGCAAAATGGAAAAATTATTCGTTTTACATATTAATTAATAAAAGCGGTTTGTTATCATGCTTAATAATCTGAAGTACGATCATGCTACTTGCTTATTTACACTTAAATGATTCGCATTCTACTTGGAGTTAAAAGAATAATATGCGTGTATATTAATAATTAGCAACGGGGCAACTATCAGGAACGAATCCATTGCACATCACAATAGCTCACAAACATTCGTAATTTACGTGTTTGTAAATAAATATTGAGGTACGATATTTAAGTTTCTTCGTTTCTATAGTTTGTGGCTTCAATCAGAAATACACAGGCACTCATCATACATGGTTTACAAGCTAACATTAACCGCATATTCATACTTACATTAACCGGGCATGAATCCCAATGGGAAATACATTCTATGCAACATGAAATATAAGAAATCGATTTAAGTTAGCTTACATGACTAAATACACATGATTTAGATTCATTTTAAAAATCAATACCTAAGTATTGCTATATTAATAAATACTTACTAATTTACCACCTAAAACCCATTATCGACTGAAGTACAGATTCGCACCTCACAACTTTCCGATCATATGTATAAGTATGGGTAGGTATATAATATACTAATTAAAGTTGGGTTTATGCAGCATCTTTTAATATATATAT